>JAZHYW010009742.1:0-17466 GCA_037355805.1 Ixodes ricinus
TTTGTTTTGCTTTGTGCTGCATCGGGGCGATGCACTTTTTAAAGGGGAGTAATGCCGCGCGCGCAACTGGCCGTAGCGCAGCGCGCGTGGCTAACGGTTATCGCGCCTGCCTCCCACGCGAAAAGGCAGGGTTCGATTCCTGGGAGCGACTTGTATTTCGCTTATTCCTGCAATTTAGTGTTCTGGAAAATTCGCGAATCCTGTTGCTTGTTCGAGGTCGGAATGTTCAACGCGTCGAACTTTCTACGCCGATTATTCCAGAAGCCGGCGCGTGTACATAGGGGTTTCGCGTGGTGAGCCAAAGTCAGTTTCTCCTCAGCGTTCGATCCTGCTGCTTCGCCGCTTCCGACGCCCGCGACGCTCTGTTATTATCTCCTGTTTCCTTTTTACTTTTTGGGCACAAGTTCGCCCCATTAAACGTTTAGTTTCTTCAGGTATTATCGCCTCGTCCTTAATCGAGCCTTTTGTTTTTATAGTTTATTACCCTGATGGACTTTCGTATATTATGACGGTTAATGGTTTTGGCGGTTTATTGGTCTAATGAAAGGTTTACATTTTTTTTATCACAACTAGATCAATCAAACATAACTGCAAAAAGACAGTCCTAAAGAGCTATCTTCTTGATATATCCGTGTATATAAAAACGGTAGCCCCTGTACTAAAGTTCTTTCGCCAGGTGTCTACATTTCTTCTAAAATTTTTCCCAACCATTTACCTATCGGTACCCTGCTGCCACAGGAATCATCGTGGTGTACCATATTACAAAGGTCTGGGGCTATGTCGCTGCCTGTGAGATCGTGGTCTACTCGGCCAAGGAAGCCAGCGGTGAGCCGCTGCCCTATTGTAAATATGTTGAAACGTCCCTGCAGAGACCCCACATCTCTGTCTTATTGTAAAACGCCAGAAATCAACAGTTGGTGACGATAACTCAAACCAACCTTGTACGTTCGTCAAGTGTCGGTGCAGTCGAGTTTCAGATTAAACTGAGTTTATTAGAAAGGAAGAAAAGCGTCAGGTCGACACCTGTACGTGGCATTTTTCCCTAATGCGGCGGCGTGGGGAGTCTACGAATGTTTTTAGAGAGGACTGCGAAACGTTCCGCAGGGTGCCGCTCTCAAAGACAGGGTGCCGTGTGGCACTCCATTTCTTGTAGATGGCAGGCAGTACGTACGCAGAACAACCGTTAGAGACCACAGTTACTATTAGGGTTCAGACCTACGGAACCTAGATTAATGATTTTCCTGTCCAATGTGAATTTCTGTGCTTGTTCGGCATCGATACAAAATAAGTGCTAGAATTCCTGTACTCCTCGTCGCAATGTTCTCCAACAGCAGAATCCTTTGCATTTTCGCAACGAACTCAGCGCGGTGGCGGGTGTCAAAGTTCTCCGTCGCCCATTTACCACTAGGGAGGCCTCGTCGCCGACGTAGCTAACGCAATAGTTTGTGTAAGCTACTGCTTCTGGACACACTAAAAAAATTCATGTACAGGCGTCCGTACTAGGTACCTTTGTTCAAACTCCTTGCCTTATTGTAGGAGTCCCTAGCTGATATTCCGTCACTCAGCTGTCAGAGTAACTTGCGCCAAAAGGAGTTACTATAGCAGTCAGACCTCAGCAGTTGAGAAGCAGCATTAACATGGGGACGAAACACGACCAAGTGACATGGCAGTCCTAACTTTCAAGCTCAACGCCGAGTGACCGCTGTAAATGTCGACCTATAGGTTTTTCAACACGCTGTTTCTGAGCATCTTCAGCCTCCACCATGGTGTTTCAAATGCCAGCGTCTTGGTCCTTTGGCAAAGTACTCCAGAGGTGAAACGAAATGCAAAACACGCGGAGAATCACATTTTGCCAATGGGTGCTCCAACACTCTAGCCGAAAATGCTCGAACTGTGGAGGGCAACATCCTGCTGACTATGCGAACTGCATCGTGCGTCTTGCAGCTCTTCCACACATAAAGACATTCCACCGGAGTACACCTAATACCTCCCCGAGTAGCAGATGCGAATCCACCTTTCAGTTCAATTGCCAAAGCGGAAAAGCAAGGAACACCAGCAGAGGTTCTTGGAACAAAATGTTAGCAAACAAAAGCGGAATGACAAAAACAAAACAGCCTAAGACCTCTGAAGATAAGAAGGAGTCGACATTTATACATACACTGGCATAGTAAACCATCACAAACCCTGATCAAACTATGGTTATGCCAACCCCTCCTCAAAAAGTCGCTGCAGAAGGCAAAATCACACGCACACCTGACTCTGTCAGCCAGATGGACATGAGGCAAACTGATAACGGCGCCAAAAATTCTATCATAATGGTGATAACCAAGTTACTTAAGGGAGGCGTATCTGCACATGCCACAGCCGCATGCACGATGCCATCAAGTGACGCTTACTGGTGATTATAGCACTGCTCCTGAAGCTTTGAATGGCCTGTTCACAAATTCACAAATTCAACGTAAGCCTGTACGACAGATAATCACTGACATTAGTAAGAGGCTTTTCAAGTTCTACTCTAGGAATGTATACGGTTACATCTTATGAACTTTTCCAATTTCTAATACTACAATTGCTGAACTGGAGCTGACCTGGACGGCTTGGTATTTGAGTGCTGTCATTTTATATGCTTGTAAGGAAAACAAAGTTAAGTAAACTAGGGTTCTAGTAAAGTGACGTCAGCTCACATGTCTTTTTTGTTGTGTAGGCTTCTGTTAGAATCTTTTGGTCATATATTGATCAATGCTGTAATAATTTTCAATTTCTTTGTTTCTATTTTTATCCTGCAGCATTCTTTAACGGAACTAGGTCCAAGTTCTACAAGTTTTAAAAATGTCTGCAACATTTATGCAGCTAGAGTTCTCATGTACAATTACTAGAGAGTGTGTTTGATTCCCTTCTCGTGCTAGGAAGAAGTTTTTGAATGTTTGTTGTTCTTCTCGCAGTCTTTGCCCTCACTGTATTGCTACTAAGACGTGGACCATGACCATGTACTGAAGTTTCTGGTGGCGGTGGCCTCTGGTAATCATTGTTGGTATCTTGCACGCATTCGTACAAAATGATTCACCTTAATATTGGATAATAAAATCTCGTGAAATCCTAACAGCGTTATTTTTATTTTTATTACTGTCGATACCTTACCCTTGGAAGTGTTGGCGTGCGCCTCGTTGATAATTCATTAACTTCCAAATGGGGCCATTTCTCGCAGCAACTTGTCGACACAACACCAGCAACACGAGCCGCCCGCGCTCACAAGCACTCAACGGAATTGGTACGATTTGCCTTAATTATCATCATCATTAAATTTTAATTTTCTTGCACCATTTAGGCGCATAGTTACGCGCTATAAACGTGCTTTTATATATTTAAATGGCGTTGAAAATACTCACTATCTTTCTGAAATGGTTGATTCCCAAAAAAGGATTAATTTCAGACCAGAACCAAGTCTAGTTGTCATCATCACCACCACAGGGCTGTCTCGGGAAAATATCCTGTCCCTGATCGGCTGCTGCCGCTTCAAGCGACTCACAGTTGTTCGAGTTACTCGCCCGTTTCGAGTCGGATGCGATCCGAGCGATTCGTGTCTCAGCGCCAGTAAAAGCTAGTGAGCAACTTGCTAGCGACACCGAAATTACTTTGAAAGTTACCCCGTCAGACGCGTGCCTAAGAATATTGAAAACTCTGGATCTCAAAAACACGCGTCATGCTCCACGCAACATGAAATGTCCAACGAGTTTGAAAAACATACTAGAGTGCATTTAAAAAATAGTATAGAATACCTGAGACTGGTAAAGTTGGGAAACTTGTTCGAAGAAAAAAGACAGGGGAAAAGAACGTCTCAACGAGACATTCTTTTCCCCTGTCTTTTTTTGAGACGTTTTTTCCCCTGTCGTTTTTCTTCGACCAAGTTTCCCACCTTTTACCAGAGTCTCGGGTATTCCACATCATGATCAAGCGTTCCTCGCCAATACATGCTTCTTTGTCACCTGTATGCATACAACGTATCAATCATGCCCATCTCCACGGATGTCTTACAATTATATTGTTTTTCTTGCGTATTTTAAAAAGGTAAGCGTATTTTTAGTGCCTCCAGGCACCGACACAGCATGTGGTGGTGGTACGAAGAAGTACGCTTGTTTCCCCAGTGTGTAGATATCCAGAATATTGGCATACCAGAAACATCTCCATAAAGCTACCCGTCGCCAGCGAATTCAGATCGGCTCACCAAGAACGAAAGGGTGGAGGAAAAATTGCTCATTGCACGGACCAAAATAGCGAGCGTCCGGGGCTCTACTTGACTCTACTGTCCCAGGATCCAGTGACTTGAGTTGGGGCATGGTTGGGCCACTTACCTCTATGACAATTTGCTGGATCGCGCATCCCCGCTTGGTAGCTGCAGCTCGAGTGCAACAACCGGACGGCCTTCTTGCATGCAGCAAAATTGCGTTTCTGCAAGCGTTGCAGAGGCAGGCGGCAGCGTGCTGAAGACACGTTTTCTACTCGTTCGTCGTCCTTCACCGACGACAGTTTATTAAACGCCTATGAAAACGGTGAGATTTGCCTTTGAGAACACGTGGGAATCTTCACGAAAGCGCAGCGACGACAGGAGAAAGGCATCACTCCTGGAAAGCAAGTTTCGCCGGTCTCGCGGCGTGATCAAAGCTTCCTTGGCCGACGCCGAAGCGCTGTGTCTCTGTGCCTTCGCACTCTTGAATACCGATCAAGAATCGACACCGTGTGGATGGGTTTTGCGAGTGCAATGTGGGTGAAGTCCGTATCTGCCTCTTGGAGTAACGTTTTAATTTACTCTGACAACTGTATTTGTAATTTGCGGCACTCGCGGTCCAGGAACGAGCTTGATCCAATGTCCAGTGGCGACGGAAGAGGGAGAGAAGGGAGGGGGCCAGCGACGGCGCTTTCTTTTTGTTTGTTTTGTTTACTAGACGCTTCTGGCAATCAATTCAGAAGAACAAAAATTTGTCTTTATGCCTCCCCCCCCCCGCCCTGGTTACCTACCAAGCACTTCCGATGCCCCTGGCTCCATTGTTCGCCGTCGGCGCAAGCTCAGCAGTCGCTAACTCAGCTGTGGCCGCCCCTGAATAGTCCCTTTTGGCCTCGCCATCAAGGTCTCGCGGATGTTATAACAAGTGTGAGGGAGAGAGCAAATCAACGACCGCGTGGTTTGTTCTTAGACACTTGTCGTGACGTCATGGTGTAGGGTGGGCAGGCCTTGGCGCCCTGCCGCCTCTTCCACCGCCTCATTTGCTTGACTGGGTGGAGAGGACTTGTGAGGCAGAAACGCTTTTTCCTCTTTCGCCCTACCGACCTTGGCCTGCAGAAAAATTAATGAAATCAAATCGCGTGACCGAGTGCCTACGATCGAATTGTTACCTGGACGTTGGGACCTAAGCGACGCTCAGGGAAAACATCTGACATGTTCCACCACGTCTACTATCGATTACCCAGTACCGAAGGAACGCGAAACTCCACCCATTCCAAGCACGACCAGGCATCTCACACAACACGGTTGTTCCACAACGATCGAATGCTGTCAGATAGGCCGATTCTTACTTTTTGTCAGTATAGGTGCCAGCATTTTTCCCGCGTGAAAGGGAATTCTAAAATTTATTGTAGATCAACAGCCGCTTACAATAGTGGTGTGTGAAATGTCACGCCGTATAAACCATATTGTTCCAGAAGGCCCCGAGTTTGAGACGGCAGAACGTCGAACATTATGGCAAATACCAAAGAATAAAATGGTGTTTTTCTTATTTAAAAAAAAAAACGATTTTCCTCGTGTCTCGCAACTTCACAATGAGATCACGAGATTGCGCCACCGACCTTCGTCGACCACATCGGCGCTACTTGCGGCTGCCTCGGTGCGGTTCATTTCATCGCACAAACAAGGCGGTACGCGGAAATGGCTGGTGTGCACACACTCCAACGGAGCAGCTCTGACCAATACCATCGAAGCGAGGGAAAAAGCTTTCGGCAGCTATTTGCCTGTCTCGGCGTCAACTATTTTGCGCTGCTTCCACAGTGCTCAAACACTATCAAGGCTACTTGCGCGAGCGCGTCGCTTCGTTTGGTGGATCTTTCGTACGAGGGCGCGTTCAAATGAGACGCAAGACCAAGCCAGATGACCCTGCAGCAGTACTGAGCAGCTGCACTGTAGAAGCTATACGCTTGCCTGGACAAAGTAAAATAAAAATAGTTGACGCGGAGGTTTTTGGTTTTTTATAGGTACATTGTGTATATAAATCCAGTAATGTAACCAGCAAATCTGTCTTGCGGGGATTTTAGCCGCCGGGAGGATACCCGCATTCATCAGCAAGCCGCCCTCGGCAATATAAAAACATATATTTACACCTGAAAATGTTCGAAACAAACACTACATGAAGCCTCCGTGATTCTGTCGATAATGTGCTTCATGCCATTCATTTATTAAGGGTGATTGGGTCGTACGGATGAAAGGATGATGTAATGGCAACACGGCATGGTGTGTCTACCAGATTTGTTTAGCCTCGCAAGCAAAGGTGATCGCGCTGAAGTCTCGACACTCGATGGCGCTTGCGGCGCAGGGGACTGCGGAAGTCGCGGTGATACGCCATAGTGTGCACGTCCTACGCGATTTCTTTGGGTGTGCCGTTTGTTTTCTCGTCGTGTGTGGGTTTTAACACCGGATGTACAAAAACTATTCATCGGGACGGCATTGCAGTCCCAGCGAAACCACGAGTCCCCGCGAAGTGCCCGCGGTGCGGCGCCCCAGTCGGCATAACATGGCCGCGCGCTACAAGTTAAAAACAGACTGTGGACTTGGTGAGGCACTATACATTTCACAGTGTCCCGCCTGGTTCACATCTAAGCGGGTTAAATTGTGGAACTGAAAGGTCTTCATAACTGGATTTCGGTCGGGTTGGGGTGGACTTCTTTGAACTTGGTCCGACACATTCCCTAGTTGCGTATGACGCGTACGCCAATTATCCGGGACTGGAAGAATTTCATGACGCGACAGCTAATGGTGCGATCTCCAAATTTTCGTAACTTTTGCAGGCCATGAAATACCGTTACAATTGGAAGTCTGCACAGACGAAGGTGCGCAGTTTTTGCAAAAGAAATCCAAGATTTTCGCGTGCTTCATGATTTTATTCATACACGTCAACACACCGAGGTCATCTGCGAGCGGTGGGAAGAGCATGTTCCTAAACCAGGACCACTGTCAGCCAATAACAGGCGAAGGATCCTCGCGACTCCGACCGCTGGAACTGCGGAGTGATATCTCGAATGTGCGCGGCTCGTTGTCCATGCAGCCCGGACTACGATTCAACCCAGCGAGCGCGAGCTCGAGAGCTGACAACCAGACACATCACTCCCGCAGAAGAAAAAAAATAGTGCGCTGTTTTTTAGACGAATTATTGCAGTATTATGTTCCCTCTCCGCGAAAAATTAACATTGTTTGACTACTTTTTTGCTGTTCTAATCTGCAAAGCATACACATTTTGTAATACTAACAGCGTTTGCAATCTCAACGAAATGTCGCGTTTTCATTGGTCACATGTCGTCCTGGCTGCCGGAACAATGCTCCTCCCATCGCCGGAGATGACCTGGCTGTGTTCAATCTTTGATTGCTTTTTTAATAAGAAAATCAGCCACGTATCGTCATGATTTAGGGATTTCTAGTATGCTTAGAACCAGCAGAATGAGTTATCACCATATTAAGGCGATCTCAGAAACCTCTGTGGTCACGCACGCACCAACATGCAGCGGCTTCCGAGAGAACATTTCTCCACTCGACTCGAACGGCTCCTGAGAGCTTCGGATTACGATACCCGACTCAGGTGCCGCGTCGGCAGCGGAACTTGCCGCAGGCTTGAATCAGTTCCGCGCAATATCCGGGTTCCATAACATTGGATAATATCCTGGCAAGCTCATCATCGCACTGCGGATACTGCTCTCTCGTCTAGATTGCCGTATTGCCTCGCGATTTCACGAGTTCACGAAGCCGCGAGGCAACCCTACGCATGAGGGTATAAGAGAATACGGCGCAAGGTCACCAGAGAGACTGCACAGGGAGACTTCACAACATAACGGCACCAGACTACGAAGACTTCTCCTCGTCTTCGACCACATCTTAACTAAATAAAAAGTTAGTGTTCTTACCAACCGTTCCGGACCATTTTAACTTCGAATCTGGAACAATGCAAGGCTGCTACACCTCCTTAGGGCACCTTTAACACCTTGAAGGGGAGGTAACGAGAGGAAATTAAAAAAATAACAGAAGTTGTATCATTTTTTTAAGCTTTTATTATTCGAAGCTGTATTTCAAATCAGAAAAATAGGAACAACTGTATAAGGACAAACACGGATAGTGAATAACGCCAGAAGATACAAATATCTTTTGTTCCGCATAAAAATGCTGACAGAAGTATATTAATTATATAAAAGCAGCACTTGCGACACAAACGTTTGATGCATTACAGAGTACAAATTAAAAAAGTAGTGTTATAAATAAAACAAATTACCCGGTCAATGCAGTAAAGCTTCTCGTGCGACACCGCGCAAAATACAAAAAAGATAATAATAATTGGCGGACATTACAAAAGGAAACAGGTTTTGTGCATCTATAAGGTACACTTCGTATTGGCAACACCTGAACAATGACAGTGTGGGGTAAAACAAACATTCAGCCACTTCTTAGACAAGATACGTATAAGAAAACACACTCTACATCAGGGGTGCACAACAAAAAAATTGGGCGGGCCAAAATTACGTTTATTGAAAACTGTGCGGGGCCGCACCTAGTGCGACGTGTTGCATATTCTGGCTGCGTTCAGGCTTCCGATATCAGGTGTCATCGCACTCGTTACCGTCTTTAGCACATCTCGCAATGTCATCGTCCGTCATGGCAGATCGAAGGTGGTTCTTGGTGAGAGTCATCAGTGCGAAGGTCTGCTCACAAACATCAGCGCTCCCGAAAAGTGACGACAGTTTCAAGGCGTGGTCCACCAGGTTTCCGTTCTTGTTCTTGTCCAGGTTTTTGTTGAACTCATGCAGCTGTGATTCGCGATCCATAGTCTTCAGCGCTGGTGGACACTGGAGGTCGATGAGCTCCAGTTGCATTGTCGGATCGGAGTCCTCCGATCCGACGATGCAACCTCTAAGAATCCCAACAGGAGGGAGAGGATCGATAGCCTCCGTGGTGAAAGAGAGAAGGGGGTCTGTTGAGAGAGAGCAAGAAGTTCTCGCGTTCCGTGTACAGACATGTTGAAACAGAACCACACGACAGTGATGGCTGCACACGCTATTTTATTGTTGTCAGCGGGATTAGTGGAGAGGGAAAGTTTGAACTGAGAAATCGTAGTTCCTTCGCTGAAGACAGAAAAGTAGGTCAGAGGGTTTCCATGCATCTTGCCAAGCCAACGGCGTTGGCCAAGCGGAGCGGGCGCTCGGTGGATTGAATGGCATAGTAAGCAACTTTCTGCGCTGAGCTGGGTCGCGGGCCGCTAGAAGAGCAAGCGCGGGCCGCATGCTGTCCGCGAGCCGTATGTTGTGCGCCCCTGCTCTACATTAACTCACAAACACTCTATCTGCATAAAAGATAAACACTTTTAAAACGTGCAATATTAGGAGCCGTAGAACAAGTGTAGGCGTTGCAACCGGATATAGAACGACCTTTCAGTTGTCCAGCTCCAGAAAGTGGGAGGATTTGAATTGGGAAAAGACGAAGAAGCAACCCTCATTCTACGAATCAGAAGCCTCCTTCAGTTCAACTGAAGCACTGGCGGACATGTACTTTCAAGTTGGGAGCTAATCATCGCAGACCTCAAGAACTGTGCCTATAGCGCTAAAGTCTCTTCATAGCAGAGACTTCACCCGGACGGCATTGTGCAGCGGCACAGATGTCAGATCTCCAAATATTTGCATACAATATTACTGTTATGATACCTTTTTTGGCAGAGTTATCAACTTGCGGTATTTCTTTATTGCTGACTCGTGCTCGTTCCGGCTTGATCTTGCCTTTCTGCAGCTGTTTCTTTGTGAATTTTTCACAACTAGTTTCTTTGACCAGATGCTGTGATGGTATTTTGTGCAGGTGAAGGAAAAAGAGGGCCCTTCCTCGTCGTCTACGGCGGTCTTTTTATAAAATGTGTGTGTCTGATGTTATTCATGCCCTTTTGTGGCGACCTTCCGTGTTCCATAAAGCTTTGCTAATGCATCTTGCTGTAAGCTTTGGAACTTGCGCTGGGAGGTGGATTCGCATCCGTTGCTCGTGGAGGCTATGCGGGACATCGGAGGAATACCTTTGTACGTGAAAAGCTGCACGACGCACCTTGAAGTTTGCACAGTCAACTGAATTTGGTCCTTCGTAACTGGCGCACCTTGGGCTGCCGGGGAAGACAGTGGCAAGATAGGATTTCACGCATTTTCAAAGCATGAAATGCTTTTTAACGCTGCCCACCAACCTCAAAATGTTGTCCGTCCATCCGTCCGACCGTCCACTTCCCGTTAAATTTAGCGGGGAATCTGAATTGGTGAATAGACCACGTGACGTCAGGTCGTGACATCAATTAACGTCACGTGACCTTTAACCTATTCAGTTTTCCCGCTACATTTAGCGGGAATATTGATGTCACGTGATTAGACGTGTCGAGGTCTATAGATTAACGCAGTTTCCCCGCTAATTCTGCGTGGAAATTGCGGTCACGTGACTAGCGGTCTTTCTCGAAGGCCTGATAATCATCAGGTCTGGAGCAACGAGTATGCCGGGTCATGCTAATGCGCGGTGGGCGGAAGCGGGCGATCACGTGACTTACTGCGAAAGTCGAGCCAAGCTGAGGACGACTCCGACCGCCCGGATGACGAAGCAGGGCCGGAGGTCACTCAGTTTCAGTGGTACGTCTCCGGTCTCCGAGGGCCGGTCGGACCTGTATTCACGCCTCACCCTACTCTTAAACTCCTTTAATGCTTGTTCCGCTCGTCTGAAACAGACCGGCTTCGAAAGCACGGCCGAGACGTTGTTTATCGACTTGAAGTAGGGCGAATTCGATCTTATCTGAGGTCCCGTGACTACGGGTGAGAGAAGTTCGCGTCGGTCTGAACGTGAAGCCGCTGCGGAACAGCTCGTCCTTGAGGCTCGCAGCCTTGTCGGAACTGGAGCCTGGAAACGATCATGGTATGCTTGCCATCATCTATCTCGGAGATTTCCTGATTTGTCCGAGCAGTCGAAGACTCTTGGCACGCTCAGTAATTGCTTGCGTCTACTGCGGTGTGCATGCCAATCTTCACGTGACTCCTTCTTCTGGATAGTTTAGGAGGCAAACGCCAGAGCACTCTTTCTTCGAGGTCCTCCCAGGACTCGTAATGGAGAAGTTCTCCGGCCAGCGGTACGTCATATAACAGGGAGGTGATAACTCCTTTGTACCCTGTGGCCAACACTGTTGCCATCAAAGACCATACCCCGAAAAGAATCCTTAACGAGTAACAGGGATCAGCCTGCGAAGGCGCAGTTGCAGGCTTGCTGCACCAAGGACGCCGCGAAAGGAGCCGCGACCGAGTGATAACCCGGATTTGAATCCGACGGACGCTGTGGGTGACGAAGAAACTGACCAGCGAGCAAAGAATGAAGCAGGCTAAAAGAGCCACCCAGACAAGGATGCCGAACGGCTTGAAGAGGACAGCTTCCTTCGGCAAAGGCTTCAGCGCTCTAACATACGTTGCGAAGCTGGCTCTGTCGAAATAAAACAGCGTCGATATCGTTGGAAATAGCATATCCCGATTGAAAGAAAATGGAAAATAAAAAATCGTTTCTGGATCAAGCATGTGTTTCGGTAAGTAATATTCTGACGGCATGTCTAAAACCTATTTGTTTTACTTCTATTGAACAGTTGTAATGAAGCAAACTATCCGTTAACGTGCGAAACAATGGACTTTGGCAAATCAATTGCTCCGAGCACGCGATGGTAATTCCTCGTCCTCGAATAGGTATGTCTCTGGTTAGTCTAACGGGAAAGTCACTGCTGGTCATTTGGTGTGCGGTTTAGGCACCTGACTTCGTAACTCCCAGCCATCAGTATCTCCTGATCATGCACGACGATGTGAAAATCGGCCCCGCGCCGAAGCTTTTCTAAATTATCCTCCCCTTCAAGAAACATATTGGCCGGACCCGAAACTGAGTTCCGCAGGTTGCTGGGTTCTGTGATATATCTGCCCAGTATGGATGGGGAAACAAAGTAACGAGCGCCGCACTATCTTTGCAAAATATGTGCAGCGCAACGTGTCGGCTTTCGACGGCGCGGCAGGTGAATAAGTTGCAGAAGTCCCTAATTTCGCTGATGATGTTTTGCGAAGTTGATAGCACCTTCAGGGAGCTGGGTCAGCAGGCGGATTTCCTCCACTCCAAACTCTGGCGGCAACATAATGTCCAGGTACGCCGAGCTGGACGCGCCGAAAAGCAGGTTTCGAAAGCCACGAGAATTCACGATGCCCTTCCAGAACGGACATTCTGCGGGCCGGGTCTTCGGCGTTGTGGCCTGGAACGCCTGGAGAAGAAGAACTGTCATCAGTGTTGTCAGTGTGGAATGCATTACGCGAAAGGGTCCATTGATGCTCGAATAAACAGACGTTTGTTCGTTCGGTGGCTGGACACTCCGGTTGACAAAAAAGTTATGCCGACTTTTCCGTTTCGAGATTGAATGCACTTGAAGTGAACCTGGCGGGATTCTGCGAATCGTATGGTGTGTCCCCAACATACTGTTTATGAACCCTATGGTGTGTTTGTAAACACATCTCACTTTAGCGATCTGAGTCACGCCATGCCGTGTTTCCATTAGCGCGCCATTTCATCCGTGTGACCCAATCATCCTTAATGGATGGCGTGAGTACTAATCGATAGACGCCAAAAGGTTTTATGTAGTGTTTTTTTTTCGTCTTCAAGTGAAGTGTATATTTTGAATACTTCCCAGGGACGATTTGATATTGTATTGATAATTAGATTGGGAAAGGCGGCAGCGATCACGCCAACATGTGTGTGCAATCAGGCACTTCTGTTTGCTACAGCTGCTGCTCCTTGGGATCGGCAATGTCATGCAGCACAAGCCAGGCGATCTTTGGGATCTACTCGTCGACCATACTCGCTAGCCTCGTCACTGCTGGAATGCCTATCGCTGTGGGCATGATTATCAAAGTCACGTCCATCCGGGAACATCGGACGACTTCCTGTCTGGAATGCACAAAAAATACTTTACTTGGCCGTGCTGGCTTCAGTGGAAGAGCGCGGCAGCGATCGTGCCAACATGTGTGTAATCAGGCACTTCTGTTTGCTACAGCTGCTGCTCCTTGGGATCGGCAATGTCATGCAGCACAAGCCAGGCGATCTTCGGGATCTACTCGTCGACCACACTCGCCAGCCTCGTCACTGCTGGAATGCCTATCACTGTGGGCATGATTATCAACGTCACGTCCGTCCGGGAACATCGGACGACTTCCTGTCTGGAATGCACAAAAGGACTCTACTTGGCCGTGCTGGCTTCAGTGGGAAAGGCGGCAGCGATCGCGCCAACATGTGTGTAATCAGGCACTTCTGTTTGCTACAGGTAAGGGTGGAAGTTCCCTGTTACCGTAGTGATGATCGCTTCTTGTTGCTGCTGCCTTTCCCACAAAGAGCAAAAATGTTACTTGTATCAGTAAGAGTGTTTTTCTTAAAGCTACTGCTTTTGGCCGGAGATGTTGAGGAGAATCCTGGCCCTGACGCTGAAATGGCCGCCATTCTAAAGAACTTACAAGAAGGTCAAGCTACTATCCTGAGCAAACTAGACGACATAGAAAAGAGACAAGCGAACTTGGATGGCCTAATCAGCGATTTTGGGGCAAGGATCGAGTCCTTAGAATTGAAAATGCAAGCGTTTGAGCATGTTGAGAGGGATACAGCTAGGGTTTATAACCAGGTCCAAGCACACTCAGAAAACGTGGATGACATGGCTAGAAAACTAGATGATTTAGAAAATCAAAGCAGAAGACAAAATCTTATCTTCTACGGTATCGAAGATCGTGATCCACGTGAGAGTTGGGAAACAACTGAAAATGTGATTCGGGCCTTCTGTCGGGATAAGTTGCAAATATTGGTCGGGGAAATGCAGAGATGCACAGGATCGGAAAGTATGGACCTAACAAAAATCGCCCTATCATTGCGAACTTTGCATCCTACAAGGATACTGACAAAATTCTTAGCAACGGTAAGAAATTGAAGGGCACTAACTATGGCATTTCGAAGGACTTTTCACCACGTGTCAGAGAAATTCGACGCAAGTTATGGAATGTTGGCAAGGCAAGAAAGCAAAACAGTCAAGATAAAGTTTCCCTGGTGCACGATAAGTTGATCATAAACGGTGAAGCCTATGTCTGGGATGAAGATACACAATCTGCAACGAAATTAAATAAAAAATGACGACCCTTAACAGCACAGAATAGTATGACTGAATGCACTGTTCTCCTGCTGAACTGTCAAAGTATCAAAAATAAAGTTGATGACTTCACTGGTCTGCTGCAAGTTTTAAACCCAGACATAGTCTTTGGAACTGAGTCATGGTTAGACGACGCGGTAAAGGACGGTGAAATATTTCCTACGGACTATCGGGTTTATAGAAAAGATAGGCGTCATCGAGGGGGGGAGTGTTTATTATAATTAAAGAGTCGTTGGACAGTGTTGAAATTGACATTCAGTGTAATGATGTAGAATCTGTGTGGTGTAGATTGACTACGCCTGATAGGGGTACGATGGCACTAGGTTGTTTCTACCGCCCCCTGGAGCAAGTAATGAAACTATAAAGTCATTAGATTCTATCTTGGCTTCACTTCCTGATGACCGCATTATTTTGGCTGGAGATTTTAATTTGCCAAGTTTGAAATGGGATGGAGCAATACCACCCAGTGGAAATTCTTCAGCATTTTATGATGTCATTAATACATATGGTCTTGAACAGTACGTTTTGTCCCCTACAAGGGGAACTAATATTCTTGATTTAATACTATGCAATGATCCAAGCGTGGTTCGATGTGTGAGTGTTTTACCCGGTATAAGTGACCATAACATAGTTAGTGCCAAGTTCCTCCTGCCTCAGTTGGTTCCTGCTAGCTGTGATGTTAAAAAAGTGTACATGTACAGTAGAGCCAATTACAATGAAATCATAAGCAAGCTTGAGAGTGAACTGGACATGTACACGGCAGAATCTTTATCTCAGGATGTTGACGCATTGTGGACCAGATTTAAAAACTTGCTATCATCACTCATTGACAACCACATTCCCTTTAAGCACATGATAGACAAATCGAAGCCTGATAAACCTTGGATGAACAGAAAAACTAAAAAAGTAGTGAAACAACGCTCCCGTATGTATAAAAATATAAAAAGAACCCCTGCACTAATCTTGAGCATCGTCTAAGAGAACTAGAAAGCGTCTATAAGAAGGCCATAAGTGATGCTAAGGAAGCATATTTTACTGGACTTGCAAACGCTATCAGCACAAATGCCAAAGCATTCTGGAGTTATCTGCGGAAAACGCGGAAAGAGACAACCGGCATTCCTAGCATTACTGTTTCTGGCACAGTCATAACTGATAACTCTGCAAAAGCTAATTGTTTCAATGACTACTTTAAGTCCATATTCCTAGACAGAGACGACTCCGGCAATCTGCCGGTGATAAGGGATAAAGTGAAAAACATAATGCCTCCTGTCACAATCACGGTAGAGGGAATAAAAAAGTGTTTAGACTCCCTGCAGGTGGAAAAGGCCTCTGGTCCGGATGAGTTGTCCCCTAAGGTATTGAAGGCTTGTTCATGTATAGTGTCCAAATACCTGTACATAATTTTTTGCAAATCTTTTGAAACAGGGTTATTGCCAAAAGAATGGAAAAAAACGCATGTTGTGCCAGTTCATAAAAGTGGATCAAAATCGACAGTAGATAATTATAGGCCTATTTCACTGAGTTGTATAGGATGTAAGGTCATGGAGCATATCATGTATAGTAATATAATGAAGCACTTAGAAGATAATCTTTTTTTCTGTCCAAACCAACATGGTTTTCGCAAGGGCGTTTCTTGCAGTACTCAATTAATAGAACTCTTTCATGATCTGGTTAGTGTAGCGGAAAATAGGCTACAAACTGATGCCATTTTTATCGACTTTCGTAAAGCATTTGATTCCGTTTCGCACAATTTGTTGTTACATAAAATGAGCGCACTTAATATTGATAGTACTGTACTTGCATGGATAAAAGATTACTTAAGTGAAAGGAAACAATGTGTCGTCTTAGGGGGAAAAAATCAAAATTTGTGGACGTAACTTCGGGTGTCCCTCAGGGATCTGTTTTGGGGCCACTATTATTTTTAATCTTTATTAATGATATAGCATCCTCTGTCCTTTCTAATATCAGGCTATTCGCGGATGATTGCGTTATTTACAGCGTAATAAGAAATACCAACGATGTACTACAGTTGCAACAGGACTTGGACTGTATCAGTATATGGTGCCAGAACTGGAGACTACGTTTAAATGCAGGAAAATGCGTTCATGTTACCTTTAGTAAAAAAAAGTAGTATTGATTCATCTTACGTTATTGGAAGGGACCCCTTCGAAAAGTGTCAGAGTTTAAATATCTGGGAATTATTCTTTCTGAAGACTTGGCCTTTAATCATCACATAGATATGATCTTGAATAAGGCTGGTAAAATTCTTAGTTTAGTTATCCGAAACCTGCGTACAGCACCCCAAGTTCTAAAAGAAGCAGCATATCGTGCATTGGTAAGACCACATTTAGAGTATGCAAGCGCCGTATGGGATCCGCACCAAAAATACTTGATAGATAAGATCGAGGGTGTACAAAATCGGGCAGTAAGGTTTATCCTCAACAAATATTCTGGGTTTGAAAGTGTAACGCAGATGAAAGCTTGTATTGAAATGGAACATCTTGATACCAGACGCAGGAAATGCAGACTAAAACTTATTCATGCAATATACAATAACTTAACTGGGGTTGATAAATCTGTATACCTGAAAACGCCTCATTACATCTCAAATAGGAAGGATCATAGCAAGAAAATACGTGAAATAAAATGCCGGACAAACTACATGAAGTTTTCTTTTTTCCAAGAGCGATAGGCGAATGGAATGAATTGCCTGCAGATATGGTATCGGTTGATAATGAAACTTTTTAAAACTCTTGAATGAATTGTGAATGTGTACATGTATTATTGAAGAGTGTTATGTTGACGTGTAAACATCCTGTGATGATGAGTTCAAACGTGTGTGCCCGCTGATATAGTATCACTGTGAAAAAAAAATGTTATAATGTGTGGATTTTTGTTTTTTTGTTGCTGAAGTGTACTGTGATGACGTGTACTGACGTCTGAATGATTGTATTATTATCTCACTCCCCTGCTCTAATGCTTAGGCGCTGCAGGGTTTCTTGTAAATAAA
>JAZHYW010009743.1:0-71294 GCA_037355805.1 Ixodes ricinus
ATTTAGTTTTTACTGGATTGACTTTTAAAAGATTAGAGGCGTACCAGTCCACCACTCTACTGGCATTAGTTTGCAAATTATTACATGCACTGTCGAAATTCACATGTCTGGAAATCAGCAGGGTGTCGTCGGCATATTGATAACATTTACAACCCGAAATGACAGAGATAAGGTCGTTGACATAAATATTGAACAGCAGTGGCGATAACACAGAGCCTTGGGGAACCCCCGCTCGTAGATAATAAACGGAGCTTGTTTCATTGCCCACTCGAACCCGTTGTGATCGATTTGACAGAAAATTTGCCAGAAGTGCAAAAAAAGGCCCACGAAACCCGATCTTAAACAATTTTCTTAGCAAGATATCATGGTTGACGGTGTCGAAGGCTTTTGCAACGTCTAGAAATAACGCACAGGAAAACATATTGTCATCGAACGCGGAGTTCAAAAAATCGGCGACGTCATCTAGTAACAATTGCGTGCCCTTTCCAGGCACGAAACCGTACTGGGAGGCTGACATTATGGGGTGGCGGTCCAGAAAACTATTCATCGCCACGAAGAGATGCTTTTCCAACAAGTGTCCTAGAACAGGCAGAATAGATATGGGGCGATAGTTTTCTATTGCTTTTGATTGACCCCCTTGGAAATCGGTCTAACAATAGCCACTTTCAACGCTTCGGGAATCGAACATGTTTGAATGAAACCGTTGAGCATATAACGCAGCACATGTTTTAGCGAATCAAAGTTCCTTTGTAGAAAACCAACGGTAATTCCGTCAACGCCTGGTGATCTCGTCCACTTAATACCGAACACGGCAGAACGCAAACCCTCTTCATCAATCTCATAAAGAAAAGCGGACGCACAATTCGTACCTTTCAAGGTTAATTCCTGCACGCTCCCACTGAGTGTTTGCTCGGATGACGCAGCAAAAAAGGTGTTAAATTTTTCTACCGTCCCCTTAGTATAGTCACCGAAGTTCTTAACTATGACGTCATCAAGGGAGCGCTGGCGGTGGCATCCTCGAAGACCGTTTGCAAGGGACCAGGTTTTCGCTATGTTAAAACGATTTTTTGAAAATTCTTTTTGGAAGTAGATCCTTTTAGCGGAGCGAACAAGGGCATTAACCTTATTTCTGGTTGCACGAAAGACTTCGCGCAGTTGAGCATTTGCAGGTGATCGCCTACAACGCGCCCATAACCTTTCTTTCTCCGCGATTGCAGATAAAATATTTGCGCTTAACCAAACGCACTCTGGCTTACGTTTTTTCACTACAACGTTTCGCCGTGCCTTTGACTTGAAAGAGTCGTGGAGAACAACAAATTTTTGGTAAACATCAGAATATGACACAGTTTTGAGAAACGAGCTCCAATCATAAGACGACGCCAGTGAGTCCATAATTTGTCTATCGAAAATTTCTAAAGATTGTCGACTGATGTTGGCACATCCCGACGTGCGCTGCCAAACCATTTGGCATCCAACAAAATAGTGGTCCGCCAGCTTTTGCAAAATTACTGCCGACCTCACCGTTGTGTCAAGAGTCCTAACCAGAATATGGTCGATACACGAAGATACCAGCCTTCCAGCCATAAATTCCTCCCTTGTCGGGGAACTAATAGTACTTTCGATTCCCGCACTAGCAAGTGTGTTAAGATAGTCGCAAACCTCAGACTTGTCATCTTTCAGCAAATCTATGTTGATATCCCCTACGATGAAAAGTAACCCCTGACTGTAACTCGCGGCTAGGATCTCCGAGAGTTCCTGAAAAAATTGTCTGACGCTTTTGGATGGGGGCCTATAACAGGCTAAGAGAGAAAGGGAGTGACAGGAGTTCTCGATTTTTAAAAAAATACATTCTACGTAATTGAAAGACACTTCCTGTCTTGAAACGAGCCATTCCCCTTTAACGTAAACTACGAGCCCCCTCCAGTGGAATACTGTCGAGAGAACCAAAAGGAGTTGTACCCAGGCAACTGAAAAAGATCCCACAGTGCTTCTGGAACATTTGATTCAGAAACGACAAACACGTCTATACGAGACGAAACTTCAATTACCAAAACTTTAAACTGTTCCCAGTACTTCCTCAGACTTCTAATATTAACGTGAACAACAGAAAATGATTGAAAAGGTGTTTCGAGTAACTGCTCGAACTCTTTGAAATCCTTACACCTATTAAAGGTCACTGCCATAGTCTAGCGTATTTTTTCCAGGTCTTGAACATTGGTTACACGGACAATGTCCATGCCTTCCGCCTTCTTTGCGTAGATTTTTCCTGACTTAACCCAGACGAACTTGTAACCCATTTCCTTTCCTCTTACTCTCGCCTTCCAGAACAATTCCCTGCAGACCCTGGACAGGTGCTCGTTAAAAAATACACTTGAGAGTGCATCCGACTTTGGCAGTTTCCGCAGGCGACTACGGTAGCTCATCCACCTTTCTCTCGTGTCGCACGACGCAAACGTTACTAGAATTGGGGCAGCGGTACCCCTCTTTGACGGGAGACGAGAGAGTTCATTAAAATCACTTTGCTGGGGGACTGGTAGTTCAAGTTTTGTGGCAATGTTAATGACCAGCAAACAGAGATCCTCATTCTGGCCGTACGGTACGCCGTGGATTTCCAAAGTCGACTTATTCACAAAAGTCTGCATGTCGCTTAGATCATTCTGAAGTTGCGTAATGGTGTGCGACTGCTCGCCGACTATCCCCTTCACATTCGCCAGCTCACTTTCTAGGTTCCCCGTTCTTTCTTCGTTACCCTTGACCTTGTCCAGAAGTGTATCGTACTGACCAGAGCAGAACTCAACTGAGGCCTGTAGGTCACCTACTTGACCTTTAAGTTCTTCCAAGGCAGGCTTAAGAGCCAGTAGTTCATCGACCTTGGCCGGGAGTGGGAGCAGTTTATCTACACTGGTCTTGATTGAAAGCAACATATCAAGTTTGTTGTTTACCTCGTCCAGAGTTACCGAGCAGCAAGTCGGAAGCTGCGAGTCTTCCAGACTGCTTGCGAGACCAGAACGAGAGTCTTTACGGCGGCATGTCTTGCATTGCCAGGTTACACGTTTTTGGCCCATGGATTTAAAAGTACTGTCTGAAATTCCCGCACATGCTCCCAGATGGTAAGAATTACCACATTCGACACACGTTATGTATTTCCCATCAGAGGGAACGGCCTCTAAGCACACTAAGCAGTCCATAGTGACCCGTGGGTGGCCAAATACAAGGAAATGTTTAAAAGACGACAGTCTCACCCGTGACGAGGTCGAAAGCACTCGCCGGTTAAAACTTTGTGTCGACCATGATGACGGCCGTCACACCCTGTGCGTCTGGACACGTACACGGCAGTTTGAGTTCCCAGATATTGTGGCGTGGTGATTCTTTTCTTGGGAGCACTGGGAGGGCGGTGCTCACTGAAGAACGTTCAAGGAAGCACTTCCGGAGCTTGTCCTGAGGCCTCCGGTGACTGCGATGGAGGGCGTCCCGCGATGTTCTTGAGCGCTTCCCGCGTTCGGCTCGAGCTGTCGTAGAAACACGGTGCGGCGAGGGCTCGCAGCAGACGGGCGGCGTGACGAAAAGCGGAGCACACACTGAGCTCAGACGCTTGTACAGCGGCCCCTGACGGTGAAGAACATGAGCCTTGGCGCACGCTCACCGGTGACTGGGACGGTGGGCGTCTCCCACGATGTTCTTGAGCGCTTCCCGCGTTCGGCTCGAGCTGTCGTAGAAACACGGTGCGGCGAGGGCTCGCAGCAGACGGGCGGCGTGACGAAAAGCGTAGCTTTCACACCGAGCCCTTCCCGCGTTCGGCTCGAGCTGTCGTAGAAACACGGTATAATAATTATTAATATAATAATATTAATAATAATAATAATAATAATAATAAGCTTTATTTACAATAAAAGTATGATGGAGCTGAGGGAAAAAAGCTGATCAAGCAGCTTGACAGTCCTCAGTCCCCTTGCAGACACACAGCAGTTGCAAAGAATACATATACATGAAATTATATCCAACTTAAAATAACACAATATACATGCTAAATTTGAAAAGCGGTAATACATAGTTACATAACAGTAATCAAGTAATACATTGATACATGTACGAAATGGAGAACAACGTTGTGACTGCTTATTTTGATGGGGTAGCTGGAAAAAAAAGCTTTGCTCGATCTAATTAAATATGGTGCTCAGCAAATACAAATGTAACGTATATGTAACGATACGTTCCTTTTTTTCAACTGGTAACGGGAACGAGTTCCTTTTCCACATGTGGAACTTGTAACGGGAACGCGTTCCAAAAACCAGAAGGAACGAGGAACGAGCTTACGTTCCTTTTTTGAGGAACGTGTACAACACTGATATGAACCCTTCGACTGTTGTCGGGTGGTTGCGGACAAGGCTGCCGAAGGTGTTGTCCCTCGCATGAGAGCGATGAGATTCTTAGCTTCTTGTAATTGTAGTAGCATCAGGGTTGGCGTGGGTGCTCGATCAGGCGCAAAACATCTTCCACGAAGGCGGTGCCGCTCTCGTTGGGGCCGTGCCCTAGACAGAATCAGGAATTCGGCTCTCTCTCGTCGATGTTGGCTGATGAACGTGGACTTCAGCTCGATCTTGCAAACTTACCATGACGTTAAGGAGGATTCGTGGTTCTCAAACAGTGCCTGGCAGTTTGTCCCACGAGAAGTATAGGTTCTTTAGAAGCTGGTTGTCTGTCGACCCACCGTGGCGGTCGACACGGTCATATTGTTCTATCCAGCCCCTCGCCGTCTTCATACACCTTGCGTGAAAGGGCGTCGGAGTGTGAGGTGCGACGGGCATGCAAACAATGGTGGGATCGGACACGGTTTGCTGCTACAGGTTTGTAAGTGTTGGCTTAGTCAGCTTCGATTTTTCTGGCGAGACCGAATGCCGGTGATTCTTGCTGATAGCAGCGACTGGCTTGAATTTCAGGTTCTTTGTAGTGTATTTCTGAGGCTCTTCCTTGTACTCGCTCGGTCTTGCAGTTTTTTCTGGTGGGCTCGGGTTAGGACTTGGTTCACACACCAGGGGGCTTAAGACCGGGATAGTCCACCACCCGTGATCCTTTATCGGGAAACTCGGCTGAGGAGCCGCCAGGATGCACACAGAGTGAAGGGCCATGGGTAAAGTGCCCAGCACCTCCACCAGAACATACGATGACAGCTGAGCATGCGCTTGGAACTTTCCAGAATAGTAAATATTCACAGAAGATAGGACTGGAAAAAGCATCTGTGACAATATAACAAAACTGACAGAAGAGAGTCTATCCTGACCACTAAATAAGCCGCATTGCTTTAGTGGCATTCTGTTCGAATAAATCCTCTCCTTCGGTGTTTGGCGACTGCCGTGGACGAACTAGAACTGAAATGGATGCGGAACCACTTTCCTGTTAATGAGCCGACTGCAGGCTGTTGCCGCAAAGTGGAGGGAACGGGTTAGCTTGAGTAGGTAGCAGGCTCGACGAAATTTCCATACAGCTTGCAATTCGCGGAACTAGTGTTGATGAAACGTTTGCGACGACGAAACGTGCGACAGACCAGCGGGAATCAATACCAGTCAGCAACACCTGTACTCTGTGAAAGTGCACTTATACGGCAGAAAAATTTAGGAAGCAGCACAGCATCACCTAAAGCACGACACAATAACTACCAGGTTAAAGGCAGCTCTTCAGTGCGCCGCAGAACCGAAGTGAGCCTTCGGTTATTTGAACGAAGCGGCACCACGATTGAACTAAGCTAAGCACGACTCACGCAATTTCCGTAGCTAAACTGTGTATCTAGATGCATTGCACACGCTTCACTGCAGACCTCGAAGATTCCAGTGGTCAACGAGAGCACAAAAACGTCCCTTTAAACTTCATCCTAGCGATATCCGAATCAATCTGGAGGTCCGAGCAACGCAGGGCCGATTGCCTCTTTCGTGGCCATATCTCCGTCGATCACATGCGAAATGCACACCGTTCCTCCGTATTTCACGTTATACCTACGTGAGACACCACGCTGAACTCTGAAGTCGCTTTCGACCGGCCTCATATGACGGCTTCCGCGTCTGAAATCAACTCGCCGACACGAATGACAACGAACAAAGCATCCGACAAGCTCCGGCCCAGCTGCGGCCAGCCGCTAACTGGGCGCTGCCATCTTTCCTGTGACGTCACGTATTTGGTTTGGTCACGTGACGAGTGGTCGAATTTGCGCACAATGGCAGCGGCTTTATGGGGGTCACTTTCGAGTGCAGACCGGAACTTCGGTTTATCACTCTAAGCCCCTGTACTTCGTTGGTATGCATGATGTCTTTTGTATGATCTATAAACAGTGTAACCCGGGCTTAAGAGGCCAGTTCACAGACAGGTGTGTTCTTTTTCTTACACCAAGTACAAGTTTACCCGGCACCGGCAGTCGTTCAGTGTAGTATGGCAGCTCCACACGTGATGGTTTCGGCTTCAGGAAATGCTTGCAGTGAGACTCGAAGAGCTGTTGAGACATCACAGACACATGCGATCCGCTGTGAACCTCCATCGGTAGTTCTACGCCACCCCATGTGAACGTGCGGCGAATAGGTGGTTCTAGATAGTTTCCTTATCATCATGTAGGACTAAAACCCGAGGCTCCGGAAAAGACGAAGCACAATACAACAAAAAAGCATTGTGTGTTGTGTGTATTTTTAAGATAATTTAAGACAAAACCCCAAGACTGCAGAAAAGACGGAAAACAACACAACACACAAAGTTTTGTGTGTTGTGCGTTGTGTTGTCCTTTGTGGCTTTCCCCAGACTCGAGATTTTGTCTTAAATTATTTTAAATCTTCACCACCACGTTTGCGCCCAATTTTTTTGTTCATTGTTTCTTTGGCTTACACCGTGATAGAGATATGCGCCCCGTCACTGCTGCCCTCGTCCGATGTTCCTTCCGTTACCGCCAATGCCTTTCCATGCGCTGAAGTTGTCGCTTGATTTCCAGAGTGGCTTCAGCACTCCCTGCCGGGCGGGGCAGCCGAATGTTTCCTCGAGAGGCGGCTAACGGCAGCATATCGCGGGCCCGGTTTTCCCTACTGCTCTATAAGAGACATGTCGGTTGTTAAAGTTGTGTTCTGGATGCGCGACGTCATGTTGAACTTGGGACTCACGCAAAGCTTGCACTACGCGTGTCGCTTAAACACTGCTTTATCATTGAACCTGGCTTCGTGCCTGAACGTCGGCAATGACAGTTTTATGAGCTCGTTGAAGAGGGAGAGATCTCTGGCGCGGTGTTCAAACCAGCGTCCGTCAAGGTCAGAGAAAGCGCTCCCAGCCGAAAGAACGCGCGCCCGGAAGGAGACACTTTTTCAACGCGTTAGCATTAGAACGCTCGTTTTGACCAAAACCCGGCGGTGTCTTTCGTTTGTCAACGCCGTGGAGAGAGCGGAAGGGCGGAAAGGGTAAAGCGTTCGACGCTCCCATTGGTCCGAAGCGCTGACATCATCACGCGTTAACCCCTCCCTCTCTCCCCGGCGCTGACAAAATGACGCACAGTGATGGGTTTTCGTCAAAACGAGACCTTCTGTTTTCGTCGAGTCATGCGTACAGCTAGCCCGGAGCCAGAGTGGAGGAGGCGCCTTGTAGATAACAAAGCCGCAGGGCTGAACGAGTTGGCGTCATCAGAGAAGGCCAACGTTGGACACAGAGTGGAAACGAGTGCTTCGTCAGCGCTGGGCATCCAGTCAAGTTTGAGCCGAACGTTGACGCAATCGCCGTGTCCAGTCTGTGCCCAGCGTTGACCTTCTCTGATGACGACATCTCATTCAGTCTTCGGGGGCCGAACGTGTTATGGCACCCAATTATAAAACTCTCTATAATGGAGTTTGATATTAGAGGGCCCCCTACTTGGGGTTCCCAAGCCATTTCGAGGACCCAAAGCTCTGGGGCCCCTTAAATCTCTCCATTATCTGATAGGCCAATCATCACACGTCACTCCTGGTGCAGCAAGCTGCACGCATGACTCTCGTAGTCAAGATCGTGGGTTGATTCACGGGTTACTTAATTTAATCTCATTCTATCGAAACGACGTTAACTTTTGCCGAGTGGCAGGGGCGTAACCAAGCTCCCTACCGCAATTCGCCTGCGGTTTGTATCGCCTTAAATTTCGTGTAACATTCGCTTTCCTCGGCACTTCATTTTAGTTCATTCTGAATATCGTGTTCAGTTGTCATCAGAAAGGCACTCAAAACCTTCTTCCTGCTATAACAGAAGCGAAACAAACACAAAATTCAGTCATATTGAGCCCATCGGTGAAGTAACGCACCCAAAGCATCCTCTCTACCACTGTACTTGGGCATGTCCTTCCCCTGTCGGGGTAGGAGTCATGCCCGCTCCTAACCCCACTACAACCTCCTGGGAGGCCGCTCTACTCAGCTCACGGCCCGAGCGGCAGCGAGCACTGCTCGAACGGGCTAGAAGGGTAGTGGTGGCCTGCGGGGCCTTGGACTTGGGGACCTGACCCGGGGGCTTCACCACTGAACAAACTCAAGCTTTTACCACCACCACCACCACACAAAGCATTAATAATGATGTTTGTGCAACACGGATCAAAGGGAAGTGTTAATAAAAGAAGGCACGATATGTCTTATATTTCGGTTACTATGGTGTTATGAAAAACACACTACGTTTTATAAGCACTGCGGTAGTAACGAGCCATGCTGTTCACATGAGCCTGGTTCGTATCAACACGAGTTTCACTTCAGAACAGATAGGGCGCCATAACTTCATGACACTTGAGTCCTCCGGATTATCCAGCCACTAAACCAACATATCGAGCCTGAACTACCAGTTGGCCTTAGCGCGTCATGCATCTTATTCTGGCAACCCTGGTCACAGTTCTTCTGCTCGAGGAGACAGCGCCAACCACAAGTGCCCGAAGAATGTCCGCTCTGGAAAGACATGGTGGATTCACGTGGCTTACGTGGCCCGCTGCTCGCTGCGGCTGCGGCCAGCTCGGCGTAGCTGGACGTCATATTACCGCCAGAATTTGGAGTGGAAGAAATCCGTCTGCTGACCCAGCTCCTAAAGGTGCTGCCAACTTCCCAAACAATCTTAGGCAAACTTAGCGACGTGTGCATGTATAACTGCAGCACCATGGATAACCTACATGTTGCGGTGCGTATATGTTGCAGAACAACTAATGCGTTGTACGTTAATTTTCTTATCCACTTGTATTGGGCGACCATCTGAACAGTAGCCAGTGGTCCGAGTGAATTGAATATTAGCAAATGGTATTCCGCTATTGCAGGAAAGGACGTTTCTGAAAAGCTCCGGCACGGGGCAGTATTTCACATTGTTGTGCGCGATCAGCGGGTACCCCTAGAAGGACATTACGACGTCAGGTGCCTCAACTGCACGAGAGGTGCTGCACATGCTTTCCCCGGAAGGGTAACCAGAGACAAGCCTATTCGTGGACGTGAAATTACAATCGCGTGCCGGGAGCCGTTAATTTGCCGAAGCCCATCGTTTCGCACGTTAACGGAAAGTTGGCGTCACGACAACTGTTCTGTAAAAATAATTGAAGTAAACACTATAGATACTCTATACTATTATATGGCCTTCATTTATTTACACGCCTGGAAGGAGTATAGTAGCTGGACCGGGAGCTCTGCCGTTGATAAAAGGAGCCGGATGGTATCAATGTTCCCTCTCGAGCTAGCCGGCCCCGAGTCGTGAGATTTGTCGAGAAGAATTACGATTGCTTGGACGGGTTAGGAAACCTGCGTGCGGAGAGCTAGAAAGAAGGCCTGATTCGTTTTCGGGCCTAGCTCCGAAGAGGCTGTAGTCATGAAAGAGGAGGTCTTCCGTTTTGGCTTCGTGCAGTCAGTCAAAGACACTCCTGTCGCCCGTAATCACGGGACCTCGGTTAAGATCAAATTCGCCCTACTACAGGTCCATAAACAAGCTGCTCGGCCGTGCTTTTGAAGCCGATTTGTTCGAAGAAGCAGAACGATTTGCGGAGTTCAAGAATAGAGCTAGGCGGGAACTCAAGTACGGTGAGCATTCGGACACCGAAGATGCAGCGCTGGGACTAAGTGACTTACGGACGTGCACTGTTATTTGGGCGGTCGGAATCGGTCTCAGCTTGATCGCGTTTGCTGCTGGTCTCGTGGTTGCCCAGTTCCGCCCCGTGCGGCCCAAGCATAACTCGGCACACTGTTCGCCAGGCCTGGTAATTCCGATGTATTCCGGAGGGGCCCCGGTGTGAAATCCTCAGTCTGCATATTAAGAGAATACCGCAGAAACCGCCGGTGTATACAACGCCCGTCAAAAGAGACAATCGATCCTTACTTTTTATAGTTTATTGCCCTGATGGACCGTCGTATTTAATGACGGCGAATGGTCTGATGGTTTATTTGTCTAACAATCGGTTTAAATTTGTCATCACAACTAGTTGAATCAAACACAACTGCAAAAAGACAGTCCTCAATAGTTATCCTCTTGATATATCCGTGTATATAAACACTGTAGCCCCTGTACCAGAGTTATTTCCAGCTGTCTACATTTCTTCTAAAATTTTTCCCAACCCTTTAACTATCGGCACCCTTTGCCGCCACAGGGATCATCGCTGGTGTACCATATTACAAAGACCTGGGGCTATGTCGCTGCCTGTGAGATCGTAGTCAACTCGGCCAAGGATGCCAGCGGCGAGCCGCTGCCCTGATGTAAATATGCTTGCAACGTCCCTGCAGAGAATCCACAACCTCTATCTTATCTGTAAAACGCCAGAAATCAACAGTTGGTGACGATAACCCAAACCAACCTCGTAGGTTCGTCAAGTGTCAGGGGCAGTCAAGCTTTCAGATTAAACTGAGTTTTATTAGAGAGGAAGAAGCAGCGTCAGGTCGACACCTGTGTATGGCATTTTCCACTAATCGCCGCGGGTGGGGAGTCTACGATACGTTTTTAAGAGAGGACTGCGAAACGTTCCGCCGGGTCCCGCTCTCAAACACGGGGTGCCGTGTGGCACTCCATTTGTTGTACATGGCAGGCAGCACGTACGCAGGACAACCGTTTGAGACCACAGTTATTATTAAGGTTCAGACTGACGGCACCGAGGATGACTGATTTTCCTGGCCAAGGTGAAATTCTGCGCTTGTTGGGCATCGGTACAAAATAAGTGCTAACACTGCTGGAATTCCAGTACTCCTCGTCGCAATGTTCTCCAACAGCAGAATCCTTGGCATCTGCGCAAGCGATCTCAGCGCGGTGGCGGGTGTCAAAGTTCTCCGTCACTGAATTACCACTAGGGAGGTCTCGTCGCCGACGTAGCTAACGCTAAAGTTTGTGTAAGCTACTGCATCTGGACACACTAAAAGAATTCAGTTGTACAGGCGTCCGTACTAGGTACCTTTGTTCAAACTCCTAGCCTTATCATAGGAGTCCCTAGCGGATATTCGGTCACTCAGCTGTCGGAGTAACTTGCGCCAAAAGGCGTTACTATAGCAGTGAGACATCAGCAGTTGAGAAGCAGCATCAACATAGGGACGAAACAGGACCAAGTGACATGGCAGTCCTAACTTTCAAGGCTCAACGCCGAGTTACCACTACAAATGTCGACCTACAGGTTTTTTCAACGCGCTATGTTTCTGGGCATCTTCAGGCTCCGCCACGGTGTTTCAAATGCCAGTCTCTTGGTCCTGTCAGCCAAGTACTCCAGAGGCGAAACGAAATGCAAAACACGCGGAGAATCACATCTTGCCAGTCTGTGCTCCAACACTACTAACCGAAAATGCTCCAACTGTAGAGGGCAACATCCTGCTGACTATGCGAACTGCAAGGTGCGTCTTGCAGCTCTTTCAAACACAAAGACATTCCACCGGGTACACCTGATGGCTCCCCGAGTAGCAGATGCGAATCCACCTTTCAGTTCAATTGTTCAAATGTTAGCAAACAAGAAGCGGACGATGCCAAAAAAGCAGCCTAACACCTCTGATAATGAAGAAGGAGATCGACCTTCGTACCTTCACCGGCAGAGTAAACCATCACAAACCCTGATCAAACTATTGGTTATGCGAACCCCTCCGCAAAAAAGTCGCTGCAGAAAGGCAAAATCACACGCAGACCTGACTTTGTCAGCCAGAAGCGACTTGAGGCAAATTGATAACTGCGTGAAAAATTATATTATAATGGTGATGATCAAGTTACTTAAGGGAGGCGTATTTGTCATCCTTGCCGCTGCACGGTGCCACCAAGTGACGTTTCTGGCGTTATAGCACTGCTCCTGAAGCTTTCAATAGCCTGTTCACAAATTCACAAATTCAACGTAAGCCTGTACAACAGTAATTCACTGCAATTGTAAGAGGCTTCCTCAAGTTCTACTCTTGGCATTATACATACATCTTAGAACATTTTTTTTTCAGTTTCAATTCTCACAATTTCAGAAGCTGGGCTGACCTAGGCCGCTTGATATTAGGTGCTGTCATTTTATATTCTTGTAAGAAACAAAGTTAAGTAAACTAGGTTCCGAAAGTGACGTCAGCTCACATGTATTTTTTCTTTTAGGCTTGTGTTAGATACTATTGGTCAATATTGATCAATGCTGTAAGTAATTTTCAATTTTTTATTTCTATTTGTATCCCGTAGCATTCTTTGACTGGAACCAGGTCCAAGCTCTATAAGTTTTAAAAATGTCTGCAACATTTATGCAGCTAGAGTGCTCATGTCAAATTACTAGAAAGTGTGTTTGACTCCCTTCTCGTGCTAGGAAGAAGTTTTTGAATGTTTGTGTTTCTTCTCGAAGTGTTTGCACTCACGTATTGCTACTAAGACTTGGACCATAAACATGTACTGAAGTTCTGGTGGCGGTGTCCTCTAGTAATCGTTGTGGGTATCTTTCACTCATTCGTGCCAAATAATTAATCTTATTATTGAATAATAACTAACTCTTGAAATCCTGACAGCGTGATTTTTTTTATTACTGTTGATCAAATCAAATCAAGTTTTATTTGTTGTCACATCTCGTTACATGACAACAGGGGACTTAGGACAAAAAGCTGCTGGGTAGCAGCTTGACGAAGGTCCCAGCCCCCGTGCAGTTCGGGAAGCAAAAAGTTAAATAAAAATTAAAATAACTATTACATAAATGTAGACACATTTTATACAAATGTTTGGTGTAATGGACACTTTAAGCAAAAAACAACAAAAACAACAACACAATACCCGACAATAAACCACGAGATCGGTCAGCAAATACATAAAGAAAGCACACAGGATAAAAACAACGCCACTATTCAAAAAGTCAGAGAGAAAAATAAAATTTACTAAACCTTTATGTGAAAGTGCCTCTAAATTTATGCTCTTTTTGTAGAGAGTGTTTAGTATGGTGGACAGATTAAAATGAAGCGTCTGATCGAGGTAATTCGTGCGGGATGGACGGATTACCCAGGGCTGATTTTGCCTAAGGTCGCGAAGGATGATGCGATGTTTTAGGTTAGCTAAGTGAATGTAATGAACGTTGTTTTGCTGAACAGCCCTACGATACGTTGTCAAAAGTTTGAACGCATATATTTGCTGAATTGTCTTTACGTTTAGGGCCTTAAATAATGATGCAGTGGGATGGAGAGAGGGTACAGAAGATATTGCACGTACAGCCCTTTTTTGTAAAAGGTGCAACTTTGTCAGGTTTGTTTTGGTTGTGGTGCCCCAAATAAGGTTGCAGTAATTTAAATGGGAACAAACTAACGATTTATAGATAGTTAATTTAATATGAGTAGGAAGTACTGTTTTAAACTTTGTTATTAGGCCAACGCTCTTGGATAGCTTTGCTTGGACGTAATCTATATGAGCATTCCAGCTCATGTCTTGAGAAAACAACACACCCAGTATTTTAATACAGTTTACAAATTCAATGTGTTCATCATTGATTTTAAGACAAAATGGATCGTTTACCTTTTTATTTCTAGGTTTAAACAGAATGGCCTTAGTCTTACTACAATTCAACTTTAATTTGTTGTTCAGTGTCCAGGCAGTAATTTGTTTTAACACTTCTTGCATTGCGGAAATGGAAGTGCGGATATTTTCATGAGAAGTAAAAATGCTGGTATCGTCCGCGTAAATTACGAGTTTTACATTAATGTTTTGAGCCACGTTTACGATGTCGTTAATGTACAGAATGAATAACAATGGGCCTAAAATGCTGCCCTGGGGAACTCCCGATGTTAATGGCTAGCCTATCTGAATGAAAATTTGGAAAAGACACGTACTGATTTCTATTTAATAAGTAGGATTTTAAAATATCATGCGCTATGCCCCTTATTCCATAAAATGGTAATTTTGCAAGTAAAATATCATGATTAATTGAATCAAATGCTTTTGAATAATCGAGAAAAACGCCCAATGTTATCTTTTTTGCGTCGAATGCTTTTAAGATTAGTTCTTTTTGATTCAGCAATGCTATTTCAGTAGATCGATGCTTACGAAATCCAAATTGTGATTCAGATATTAAAGCATGTTTATCAAGATGTGTTAGGAGTCTTTTATGTAGAAGTTTCTCGAGTGGTTTGGAAAAGACAGGAAGAATTGAAATGGGCCTATAGTTGCTTATGTCAAACATATCACCACCTTTATGTAGCACACTTACTTTTGATACCTGCATTTTAAGTGGGAAAACACCGGTTTCAAGAGCAAGGTTATATATATATGTCAGATACGGTGCAATTTTATCAATAACGTATTTTATAGGTTTTATCTGCATGTTATCGGCGTCAATAGTTTTACTATTTTTAAGATTCATGATAGTTGAGCTGACTTCTGCCTCATCAGTGGGGAACAAAAACATTGTATTCGTCTGCGACAATTCCATGAACTCTAGGGCTTTTTTTATACAGGAGGATGACACACACGTTGACGTACCAACATTTACAAAAAAATTATTAAACGCGTTTGCCATGGTGACGTCTGTTATTTGAGCGCCGCTTACGGTTACTTCATGAGGTACGTTTTGGGGTGGCTTATGGTTTAATAAAGATCGGATTCTCTTCCACATAATATCAGGTTTCAATGTTTCTAATGGATCAAAAAGTCTGTTGTGATAGTCACGCTTAGCGGTCCTTAGCTGACTCGTTAGTTTATTTCGATAGGATTTAAAGGCTAAAAGTCTACTATTTTCTCTAGTTTTTAAAAAATGCTGATATAAAAAATTATTTTTTCGTATCATTGATAGTAGGCTACGCGTGATCCAGGGTCGACGCGATTTTTTAGAAGCTTTGAGGTTGACAAAAGGAAAATGTTTCGTATATATTGTACTAAATATATCTAAAAATAAATTATATGCGGAATTAACTGAATTTGTAGAAAAAATTTGTTGCCAAGATGTACATTCAATTTCTTCTCGAAAACGGCGCAACTGGTCAGGGGAGATCGGCTGAACTCTGGCCACAGGAACGCAGTCACTACGGTTTTCATGGGAGCGTTTATTTTGCAAGCAAAAATAAATGGGAAGATGATCACTTATATCAGTTGAAAGAACCCCTGATGACACCACCGAGTCTTCATAGTTGGTTATGAACAAATCAAGCAAAGAGGATGACGTGTTAGTTATTCTTGTAGGGTGCTTTATAACATTTGATAGTCCACATGACTCAATGAGGTTTGAAAAAGAATTTCTCGAGCTACAGTCAGAACTTATATCGATATTGAAATCACCACCCAAAACCAACCTGTAGTTTTTATCATTGACAAAGTTAAACAAGGTCTCCACAAAATCAAGAAATGGCATGACAGGCGAGCTAGGGGGCCTATATACAACAGAGAGCAACGTATTTTTGAAACGCACAGTTACAACTTCATAAAAGTCAGTGATTTTACAGAATGATTCTAATAGCTCACAACTTACTTCGTTTTTCACCAACATAGCAATACCACCACCTTGTCTGTTTTCTCTATTTAAGTTGAAATGCGAATATCCTGGGAGCAGAAAGTAGTCAGCACTACAACGGTACCATGTCTCCGTTAGCATAATGGCGTCAACGTTTGGTCCAATGCAATCAAACAAAACAGCAAGGTCGTCGTGTTTGTTTTTGGCAGACCTAACATTAAGGTGAAGAAGTGTTAATTGAAATGCGGACTTATTTTGAAGTAATTTGTTTAATTTAGAAGGTGAAATAAAGGCGTCTGACATATCTGTATTGGCTTAACAATTCATACCAGATAAAAAGGGGCAAAACTAGCTCGCCGTTATCTTACGGACGTCATCGACACACGTTACTCTCACAAGCGGCGTTTGTTCGGCCTTACGAGCAAAAATACTACCATTCCGTACCCAAACGAACTTCCAGTTACACTCCTTCTTTTTGCCACTGTCATTCCCAGCAATTTCTTTAGTGCCGGGCACAGATGCTCGTTTACGTAAACAGAGCCACCGGCCGTAATGCCGATATCACTGCAAGTGATGCGCCGTTTCTTAGTATGATGAAGTAGATTGTCTCGTTTGTCCTTCCGCATGAATTGAACAACAATGTTCTTTGCCTCGCTGTTCGGAACAGGCACGCGGTGGCATGCTTCGATATCTGTTTCAAGTATGGGTATGCCAATCACTGCTCCCAATTTTTCTACAATTTCAAGTACGTTCTCATTTTGCTGGGACGGGATTCCTTTTATTTCAATATTTCGATTCCGGCTGTATTGCTCGCAGTTTACAAGTCGAGCTTCACATACCTTCCCCTTGAAAGTGTTGACGTGCGCCTCGTTGATAATTCAATTACTGCGTGCTCATTTGAATGGTCATGTACTCTATATTTTCGTTACCATTGGGGTAACCTAATACAATCCATAATATTTGATGATCATGCCAGTAACGCCTGCTTGTAACGGGGCCATTTCTCGCAGCAACTTGACGACGCAACACCAGCAAAACAGAGCTGCCCGCGTTCACACGCACCAACCGAATTGCTACGATTTGCCTTAATCATCATCATCATCATTACATTTTATTTTTATTGCACTACTTAGGCTCATAGTTACGCGCTAAAAACGTGTTTTATATATTTAAAGGGCGTCGAGAATACTCACTATCTTTCTGAAACGGTTGATTCCCAAAAAAAGGATTCATTTCAGACCAGAAGCAAGTCTTTAGTTGTCATCATCACCGCCACAGGGCTGTCTCCGGGAGGATAGCGCGTCCCTGATTGGCTGCTGCCGCTTCAAGCGTCTCAGAGTTGTTCTAGCTGCTCGCCCCTTTCGAGTCGGATGCGAACTCAGCAATTCGTGTCTCAGCGCCAGTATCAAGGGAAAGCCAGTGAACAACTGGGTAGCGACACCGAAATTACTGGGAAAAGTTACCTCGTCTGAAGCGGGCCTAAGAACATTGAAAACGCCGGATCTAAAAAACACGTGTCATGCTCCAGGCAACATAAAATGTCCAACGAGCTTGAAAGACATACTAGACTGAATTTTAAAATGGTGTAGAATACCCGAGACTGGTAAAAGTTGCGAAACTTGGTCGAAGACAAAAGACAGGGGAAAAGAATGTCTCAACGAGACATTCTTTTCCCCTGTCTTTTTTTAGACGTTCTTTTCCACTGTCGTTTTTCTTCGACCAAGTTTCCCAACTTGTACCACAGTCTCGGGTATTCTACATCATGATCAAGCGTTCCTCGCCAATATAGGCGTCTTTGACACGTGTATGCAATCAACGTATCAATCATGCGCCATCTCCACGGATGTCTAACAATTATACTGTTCCTCTTGCGTATTTTAAAAGGGTAAGCGTATTATTCAGTGCCTCCAGGCACCGACACAGCTTGTGGTAGTGGTACGAAGAAGTACGCTTGTTGAAGCATCTACATAAAGCTACCCGTCACCAGCAAATTCAGATCGGCTCACCTAGAACGAAAGGGTGGAGCAAAATTGCTCATTGCACGGACCAAAATAGCGAGCATACGGGGCTCTACTTGGCTCTACCTTCCCAGGATCCAGTGACTTGAGTTGGGGCATAACTGGGCCACTTATCTCAATGACAATTTGCTGGATCGCTCATCCCCGCGTGGTAGCTGCAACTCGAGTGCAACAACCGGACGGCCTTCTTGCATGCAGCAAAATTGCGTTTTTGCGAGCGTTGCAGAGGCCGTGGGCAGCGTGCTGAAGACACGTTTTCTACTCGTTCGTCGTCATTCGCCGAAGAAGTATATTAAACGCCTGTTAAAACGGTGAGACTTGCCTTTGAGAACACGTGGGAATTTCACGAAAGCGCAGCACCACATGAGAGAGCACAACTTCCCGAAAGCAAGCTCTCGCCGGTCTCGCGGCGTGATCAAAGGTTCCATGGCACGCCGAAGTGCTGCGTACCTGTGCCTTCGCACGCTTGGATACCAATCAAGAATGGACGCCGTGTGAATGTGTTTTGCAGGTGCAATCTGTGGGAATCCGTATCTTCCCTTGGATCAACGTTTTACATTACTCTGACGACTCTATTTGCAAACTGCGGCACTCGCGGTCCAGGAACAGGCTTGATCCAATGTGCATTGGCGAAGGAAGAGGAGAGAAGAAAGGGGTGTTGAGACGGCGGGTTCTTTTTGTTTGTTTTGTTTAGGAGAGGCCTACAGCATTAAATTCAGTTGAACAAAATCGTATATTTAAGTGCGTCCCCCCCCCCTTTCATACCAAGCACTTCCGACGTCACTAGCTCCATTGTTCGCGAGTCGGCGCTAGCCAGGCAGCAACGGAACTCAGCTATGGCGGCCACTGAATACTCCGCTTTGGCTGCGCCAACAAGGTCTCGCGTATGCAATAACAAGTGTAGGAGGGAGCGAATTAATGACCGCATGGTTTGTTGTTAGACACTTGTCGTGACGTCATGGTGTAGCTGGACAGGTCTTGGCGCCCTGCCGACCTTGGCCTACAAAAAAATAATGAAATAAAATCGCGTGACCAAGCGCCTACGATCGAATTGTTATCTGGACGACGCGACCTAAGCGGTGCTCAGGGAATGCGTCTTACATGTTCCACTACGTCTACTATTGATTATGCGGTATCGAAGAAACCCAAAACTCCACCCAGTCCAAGCACGACAGGCATCTCACACAGCACGATTCCTCCGCAACGATCAAATTATGTCAGACAGGCCGATTCTTACTTTTTCTCAGTATGAGTGCCTGCATTTTCCCTGAGTGAAAAGGGAATTCTAAAATGTATTGTAGATCAACAGTCGCTTACAATAGTGGTGTGCGAAATGTCAGGCCGTATAAGCCATTTTGTTTCATAAGGCCCCGAGTTTGAGACGGCGGAACGTCGAACATTGCGTCAAATACCAAAGAATAAAATGGTGTTTTCTTATTTAAAAAAACAAATTGATTTCCCTCGTCTCTCGCAACTTCACAATAATATCACGAGATTGCGCCACCGATCTTCCTCGACCACATCGGCGCTACTTGCGGCTGCTTCGCTGCGGTTCATTTCATCGGACAAACAAGGCGGTACGCGGAAATGGCTGGCGTACACACACTCCAACGGAGCAGCTCTGACCGATACCATCGAAGCGAGGACAAACTTACGGCAGCCATATGCCTGTCTCGACTATTTTGGGCTGCATAGTCAAGGCTGACACAGCTTCCACAGTGCTCGAACACTGTCAAGACTACTTGCGCGACCACATCGCTTGGTTTGGTGTAACCATATACTCATCAGTACTAGAGGAGACTATGTATATAGATGTATAGAGGAGGCCATGGTATAGATGTATAGAGATATAGAGGAGGCTATATGTATAGAGATACAGAGAGGCTATGTGTATAGGGCACAGAGGAGGCTATGGTGTATCTTCCGTATGAGAGCGCATGCAAATCAGACACAGGGCGAAATCACGCACCTGCAGCAGTACCGAGCAGCTGCACTGTAGAAGATATACGCTTGCCAGTCCAGTAATGTAACCAGAAAATCTGTCTTGCGGGGATTTTAGCCACCGGGAGGATACCCGTATTCATCAGCAAGCAGCCCTCGGCAATCGGCAATATAAAAACATATACTTACACCTGAAAACGTGCGAAACAAACACTACATGAAGCCTCCCTGATTCTGTCGATAATGTGCCTCACGCCATTCATTTACTAAGGGTGATTGGGTCGTATGGATGAAATGACGGTGAAATGGCAACACGGCATGGTGTGTCCACCAGATTTGGTTAGCCTCGCAAGCAAAGGTGATCGGCGCTCATGTCTCGACACTGGATGGCGCTTGCGGCGCTGGGGACTGCGGTAGTCGCGGTGATACGCCTTAGTGTGCACATCCTACGCGATTTTTTGGGTGGGTGTGCCGTTTGTTTTTTTCGTCGTGTGTGGGTTTTAACACCGGATGTACAAAATCATTCATCGGGACGGCATTGCAGTCCCAGCGAAACCACAGTCCCCGCGAAGTGCCCGCGGTGAGGCGCCCTAGCCGGCACAACATGGCCGTGCGCTACAAGTTAAAAACAGACTGTGGACTTGGTGAGGCACTATACTTTTCATTAGTGTCCCGCCTGGTTCACATCGAAGCGGGTTAAATTGTCTAACTGAAAGGTCTTCATAACTGGATTTTGGTCGGGTTGGGGTGGACTTCTTTGAATTTGGTCCTACACATGACCTAGTTGTGTATGACGCGTACGCAATTATCCGGGACTGGAAGAATTTCATGACGCGACAGCTAATGGTGCGATCTCCGAATTTTCGTAATTTTCTGCACGCCATGAAATACCATTATCATTGGAAGTCTGCACAGACGAAGGTCCGCAGTTTTTGCAAAAGAAATCGAAGATTTTGCTGGTTTCATGATTTTATTCATACACGTCAACACACCGAGGTCATCTGCAGCGGTGGGAAGAGCATATTCCGAAACCAGGACTACTGCCAGCCAATAGCAGGCGAAGGATCCGCGCGACTCCGACCGGTGGAACTGCGGAGTGATATCTCGAATGCGCGCTGCTCGTTGCCCATACAGACCGGACTATGATTCAACCCAGCGAGCGCGCCCTCGAGAGCTGACGACCGGACCACATCACTCCCGCGGGAAAACAAAAATGGTGCGCTGCTTTTTGGACTCATATTGTAGCACTATGTTCCCTCCCCGCGAAAAATTATCATTTTTTACTACTCTTTTTTGCCGTTATAATCTGCAAGAGCATAAACATTTTGTTATACTAACAGCGTTTATGAACTCAACGAAATGTTGCGTTTTCATTGGTCACATGTCGTCCTGGCTGCCGGTACAATGCTCCTCCCATCGCCGGAGATGACTTGGCTGTGTTCAATCTTTGATTGCTTTTTTAATAAGAAAATCAGCCAGGTATCGTCATGATTTAGGGATTTCTAGGATGCTTAGAACCAGCAGAAGGAGTTATCATTATATTAAGGGCGATCTCAGAAACCTCTGTTGTCACGCATGCCCCAACATGCAGCTGCTTCCGAGAGCACATTTCTCCACTGAACTCGAACGGCTCCTGAGAGCTTCTGATTACGATACCAGACTCAGGTGCCGCGACGGGGGCGGAACTTGCCGCTAGGCTTGAATCAGTTCTGCGCACTCTTCGGGTTCCATAACATTGAATAATATCTTTGCAAGCCCGTCATCGCACTGTGGACACTGCTCTCTCGTCTAGTTGCCGTATTGCCTCGCGATTTCACGAGTTCACGAAGCCCCGAGGCAACCCTACGCATAAGGGTATAAGAGAATACGGCTCAAGGTCACCAGAGAGACTGCACAGGGAGACTTCACAACATAACGGCACCAGACTACGAAGACTTCTCCTCGTCTTCGACACATCTTAGCTAAATAAAAAGTTAGTGTTCCTACCAACCGTTCCGGACCATTTTGACTTCGAATCTTCAACAATGCAAGGCGCTACACCTCCTTAGGGCACCTTTAACAGATTGAAGGGGAGGGTAACTAGAGGAAATAAAAAAATGGAAGTTGTATCATTTTTTAGGTTTTTATTTTTGAAGCTGTATTTTAAATCAGAAAAATAGGAACAACTGTATAAGGACAAACACGGATATTGTATAACACCAAAAGATCCAAATATATTTTGTTCGGCATAAAAATGCTCACAGAAGTATATTAATTATATAAAATCAGCACTTACGACACAAAGGTTTAATACATTACAGAGTACAAATTAAAAAAAAAGTAGCGTTATAAAAAAAAATTGCCCGGTCAATGGAGTAAAGCTTTTCGTGCGACACCGCGCGAAATACAAAAAAGATAATAATAATTGGCGGATATTACAAAAGGAAGCAGGTTTTGTGCATCTATATGGTACACTTCGTATTGGCCACGCCTGAACAATGACAGTATGGGGTAATACGAACGTTCAGTCACTTTCTTAAACTAGATACGCATAAGAAAGCACACTCTACATTAGGGGTGCACAACAAACAAATTGGGCGTGCCAAAATTACGTTATTGAAAACTGTGCGGGGCCGCACCTAGTGCGAAATGTTGCATATTGTGGCTGCGTTCAGGCTTCCGACATTAGGTGTCATTGCACTCGTTGCCGTCTTTAGCACATATCGCAATGCCATGTCCGTCAAGGCAGATCGAAGGTGGTTCTTGTTGAGAGTCATCAGTGCGAAAATCTGCTCAAAAATATTAGCACTCCAGAAAAGTGACGACAGTTTCAAGGCGTGGTCCACTATGTTTCCGTTCTTGTTCTTGTACTTGTTTTCGGTTGAACTCGTGCAGCTGAGATTCGCGATGCATAGTCTTCAGCGCTGGTGGACACTGGAGGTCGATGAGCTCCAGTTGCATTGTGCAATCCCTAAGTATCCCAACACGAGAGAAGAGGCTTGATAGCCTCCGTGGTGAAAGAGAGGAGGAGGGTCTGTTGGTAGAGCAAGAAGTTTTCGCGTTCCGAGTACAGACATGTTGAGACAGAACCACGCGAACGTGATGGCTGCACACAGCTATCTTCTTGTTGTCAGCGGAATTAGTGGAGAGGGTAAGTTTGAACTGAGAAATCGTAGATCCTTTGCCGAATACAGAAAAGGAGGTCAGAGGGTTTCCTTGCTGCTTGCTAAGCCAACGGCGTTGGCCAAGCGGAGCGGGCGCTCGGTGAACTGAAAGTAAAAAGTAAGGAACTTTCTGCGCTGAGCTGGGCCGCGGGACACTAGAAAAGCGAGCGCGGGCCGTATGTTGTGCACTCATGCTCTACATTAACTAAAAACACTCTATCTGCATAAACGTTAAGCACTTTTAAAACGTGAAATATTAGGAGCCGTAGAACGACTGTAGGTGTTGCAATTGGATATAGAACGACCATTGAGTTGTCCAGCTCCAGAAAGTGCGAGGACTGGAATTGGGAAAAGACGAAGAAGCAAACACTAATTCTACGAGTTTAATTTTAAGCCTCCCTCAGTTCAACTGGAGCACTGTCGGAAATCTACTTTCAAGTTGGGAGCTAACCATCGCAGACCTCAAGAACTGTGTCTATAGCGCTAAAAGCTCTTCAAAGCAGACAATTCTCACGGACGGCATTGTACAGCGGCATAGATCTCAGATCTTCAAATATTTGATTAAAATATTACTGTTACGATACCTTTTTTGCAGAGTTATCAACTTGCGGCATGTGTTTTTTGCTGACTTGTACAGGTTCCGGCGTGATTTTGCATTTCTGCAGCTATTTCTTTGTGAATTCTTCACAACTAGCTTTTTTGACCAGGTGCTCTTATGGTTTTCTGTGCAGGTGAAGCTAAAAAGAGCGCCATTCTTCGTCGTCTTCGACGGTCCTTTTTATAAAATTTGTGTGTCTGAAGTTATTCATGGCTTTTTCGTGGCAACCTTCCGTGTTTCGTAAAGCTCTGCTAATGCATCTTACAGAAAGCTTTGGAACTTGAGCTGGGAGGTGGATTCGCATCAGTTGCTTGTGGAGGCAATGCGGGACATCGAAGGAATACCTTTTGTACGTGAGAAAGCTGCACGACGCACCTTGAAGTTTGCACAGTCAACAGAATGTGGTCCTTCATAACTGGCGCACCTTGGGCTGCCGGGGAACACAGTGGCAAGATATGATTTTCCACATTTTTCACGCATAAAATGCTTTTTTAACGCTGCCCACCAACCTCAAAATTTTGTCCGTCCATCCGTCCGTCCGTGCTCTTCCCGTTAAATTTAGTGGGGAATCTGAATTGCGTGTATAGACCACGTGACATCAGGTAGTGACATCAATTAACGTCACGTTACCTTTAACCTGTTCAGTTTCCCCACTGTATTTAGCGGAAAAATTGATGTCACGTGACCTGACGTTACGAGGTCTATAGACTAATGCGGTCTCCCCGCTAATTTTGTGGGGAAATTGATGTCACATTACTAGCGGTCTTTCTCGAAGGCCTGATAATCATTAGGTCTGACCAAGAGTATGCCGGGTCACTGCAAACGCGGGTGGGCGGAAGCAAGCGATCACGTGACTTACTGCGAAAGCGAGCAAGCTGAGGACGACTCCCGTTGCCCATATGACGAAGCAGGGCCGGAGGTCACTCAGTTTCAGTGCTACGTCTCCGGTCTTTGAGGGCCGGTCGGACTTGTATTCAAGCCTAACCCTACTCTTAAAATCCGCTATTGCTTGCGCTCGTTCAAACAAACCGGCTTCGAAAGCACGGCCGAGGACGTTGTTTATCGACTTAAAGTAGGGCGAATTCGATCTTAACTGAGGTCCCGTGACTACTGGTGAGGAAGATCGCGTCGGTCTGAACGAAGCCGATGCGGAACAACTTGTCCTTGAGGCTTGCAGCCTTTTCTGAACTAGGCCTGAAAACGATCAAGGTGTGCAATTCATCTCTATCTCGGAGATTTCCTGATTTGTCTGAGCAATCGAAGATCTTGACACCCTCAGTATTGCTTGCGTCTAAACGGTGTTCAGCAAAATTTACGACTCCTTCTTTTGGATAGTTTAGGAGGCAAACGCCAGAGCCCCTTTCTTTGAGGTCCACCCGGTGACTCGTAATGAAGAAGTTCTCCGGCCAGCGGTACGTTATATAACAGGGAGATGATAACTCCTTTGTACCCTGTGGCCAACACAGTTATCATCAAAGACCATACCCCGAAAAGAATCCTTAACGAGTAAATTGTATCAGCCTGCGAAGGCGCAGTGTAGGCTTGCTGCACTAAGGACGCCGCGAAAGGAGCCGCGACCAAGTGATAACCCGGATTTGTCCGACGAACGCTTTGGGTGACGAAGAAACTGACCAGCGAGCAAAGAATGAAGCAGGCTAAAAGAGCCACCCAGACAAGAATGCCGAACGGCTTGAAGAGGACAGCTTCCTTCGGCAAAGGCTTCAGCGCTCTAACATACGTTGCGAAGCTGGCTCTGTCGAAATAAAACAGCGTCGATATCGTTGGAAATAGCATATCCTTATTAAAAGAAAATGGAAAATAAAAAATCGTTTCTGGATCAAGCAAGTGTTTCGGAAAGTAATAGTCTGACTGCTTGTCTAATACCTATTTGTTTTACTTCTAGAGAGCAGTTGTAATGAAGCAAACTATCCGTTAACGTGCGAAACAATGGACTTCGGCAAATCAATTGCTCCGAGCACGCAATGGTAATTCCTCGTCCTCGAATAGGTATGTCTCTGGTTAGTCTAACGTGAAAGTCACGCTGGTCATTTGGTGTGCAGTTTAGGCACCTGACTTCGTAACTCCCAGCCAGCAGTATCTCCTGATCATGCACGACGATGTGAAAATCGGCCCCGCGCCGAAGCTTTTCTAAATTATCCTCCCCTTCAAGAAACATATTGGCCGGACCCAAACTGAGTTCACGCAGGTTGCTGGGTTCTGTGATTATATTCGCCCAGTATGGATGGGAAACAAAATAACGAGCCCCGCACTATCTTTGCAAAATATGTGCAGCGCAACGTGTCGGCTTTCGACGGCGCGGCAGGTGAATAAGTTGCAGAAGTCCCTAATTTCGCTGATGATTTTTTGCGAAGTTGGTAGCACCTTTAGGAGCTGGGTCAGCAGGCGGATTTCTTCCACTCCAAACTCTGGCGGCAACATAATGTCCAGGTACGCCGAGCTGGACGCGCCGAAAAGCAGGTTTCGAAAGCCACGAGAATTCACGATGCCCTTCCAGAACGGACATTCTGCGGGCCGGGTCTTCGGCGTTGTGGCCTGGAACGCCTGGAGAAGAAGAACTGTCATCAGTGTTGTCAGTGTGGAATGCATTACGCGAAAGGGTCCATTGATGCTCGAATAAACAGACGTTTGTTCGTTCGGTGGCTGGACACTCCGGTTGACAAAAAAGTTATGCCGACTTTTCCGTTTCGAGATTGAATGCACATTGAAGTGAACCTGGCGGGATTCTGCGAATCGTATGGTGTGTCCCCAACATACTGTTTATGAACCCTATGGTGTGTTTGTAAACACATCTCACTTTTAGCGATCTGAGTCACGCCATGCCGTGTTTCCATTAGCGCGCCATTTCATCCGTGTGACCCAATCATCCTTAATGGATGGCGTGAGTACTAATCGATAGACGCCAAAAGGTTTTATGTAGTGTTTTTTTTTTCGTCTTCAAGTGAAGTGTATATTTTGAATACTTCCCAGGGACGATTTGATATTGTATTGATAATTAGATTGGGAAAGGCGGCAGCGATCACGCCAACATGTGTGCAATCAGGCACTTCTGTTTGCTACAGCTGCTGCTCCTTGGGATCGGCAATGTCATGCAGCACAAGCCAGGCGATCTTTGGGATCTACTCGTCGACCATACTCGCCAGCCTCGTCACTGCTGGAATGCCTATCGCTGTGGGCATGATTATCAAAGTCACGTCCATCCGGGAACATCGGACGACTTCCTGTCTGGAATGCACAAAAAATACTTTACTTGGCCGTGCTGGCTTCAGTGGAAAGGCGGCAGCGATCGCGCCAACATCTGTGTAATCAGGCACTTCTGTTTGCTACAGCTGCTGCTCCTTGGGATCGGCAATGTCATGCAGCACAAGCCAGGCGATCTTCGGGATCTACTCGTCGACCACACTCGCCAGCCTCGTCACTGCTGGAATGCCTATCACTGTGGGCATGATTATCAACGTCACGTCCGTCCGGGAACATCGGACGACTTCCTGTCTGGAATGCACAAAAGGACTCTACTTGGCCGTGCTGGCTTCAGTGGGAAAGGCGGCAGCGATCGCGCCAACATGTGTGTAATCAGGCACTTCTGTTTGCTACAGGTAAGGGTGGAAGTTCCCTGTTACCGTAGTGATGATCGCTTCTTGTTGCTGCTGCCTTTCCCACAAAGAGCAAAAATGTTACTTGTATCAGTAAGAGTGTTTTTCTTAAAGCTACTGCTTTTGGCCGGAGATGTTGAGGAGAATCCTGGCCCTGACGCTGAAATGGCCGCCATTCTAAAGAACTTACAAGAAGGTCAAGCTACTATCCTGAGCAAACTAGACGATATAGAAAAGAGACAAGCGAACTTGGATGGCCTAATCAGCGATTTTGGGGCAAGGATCGAGTCCTTAGAATTGAAAATGCAAGCGTTTGAGCATGTTGAGAGGGATACAGCTAGGGTTTATAACCAGGTCCAAGCACACTCAGAAAACGTGGATGACATGGCTAGAAAACTAGATGATTTAGAAAATCAAAGCAGAAGACAAAATCTTATCTTCTACGGTATCGAAGATCGTGATCCACGTGAGAGTTGGGAAACAACTGAAAATGTGATTCGGGCCTTCTGTCGGGATAAGTTGCAAATATTGGTCGGGGAAATGCAGAGACTGCACAAGATCGGAAAGTATGACCTAACAAAAATCGCCATTTCATTGCGAACTTTGCATCCTACAAGGATATTGACCAAATTCTTAGCAACGGTAAGAAATTGAAGGGCACTAACTATGGCATTTCGAAGGACTTTTCACCACGTGTCAGAGAAATTCGACGCAAGTTATGGAATGTTGGCAAGGCAAGAAAGCAAAACAGTCAAGATAAAGTTTCCCTGGTGCACGATAAGTTGATCATAAACGGTGAAGCCTATGTCTGGGATGAAGATACACAATCTGCAACGAAATTAAATAAAAAATGACGACCCTTAACAGCACAGAATAGTATGACTGAATGCACTGTTCTCCTGCTGAACTGTCAAAGTATCAAAAATAAAGTTGATGACTTCACTGGTCTGCTGCAAGTTTTAAACCCAGACATAGTCTTTGGAACTGAGTCATGGTTAGACGACGCGGTAAAGGACGGTGAAATATTTCCTACGGACTATCGGGTTTATAGAAAAGATAGGCGTCATCGAGGGGGGGAGTGTTTATTATAATTAAAGAGTCGTTGGACAGTGTTGAAATTGACATTCAGTGTAATGATGTAGAATCTGTGTGGTGTAGATTGACTACGCCTGATAGGGGTACGATGGCACTAGGTTGTTTCTACCGCCCCCTGGAGCAAGTAATGAAACTATAAAGTCATTAGATTCTATCTTGACTTCACTTCCTGATGACCGCATTATTTTGGCTGGAGATTTTAATTTGCCAAGTTTGAAATGGGATGGAGCAATACCACCCAGTGGAAATTCTTCAGCATTTTATGATGTCATTAATACATATGGTCTTGAACAGTACGTTTTGTCCCCTACAAGGGGAACTAATATTCTTGATTTAATACTATGCAATGATCCAAGCGTGGTTCGATGTGTGAGTGTTTTACCCGGTATAAGTGACCATAATATAGTTAGTGCCAAGTTCCTCCTGCCTCAGTTGGTTCCTGCTAGCTGTGATGTTAAAAAAGTGTACATGTACAGTAGAGCCAATTGCAATGAAATCATAAGCAAGCTTGAGACTGAACTGGACATGTACACGGCAGAATCTTTATCTCAGGATGTTGACGCATTGTGGACCAGATTTAAAAACTTGCTATCATCACTCATTCACAACCACATTCCCTTTAAGCACATGATAGACAAATCGAAGCCTGATAAACCTTGGATGAACAGAAAAACTAAAAAAGTAGTGAAACAACGCTCCCGTATGTATAAAAAATATAAAAAGAACCCCTGCACTAATCTTGAGCATCGTCTAAGAGAACTAGAAAGCGTCTATAAGAAGGCCATAAGTGATGCTAAGGAAGCATATTTTACTGGACTTGCAAACGCTATCAGCACAAATGCCAAAGCATTCTGGAGTTATCTGCGGAAAACGCGAAAAGAGACAACCGGCATTCCTAGCATTACTGTTTCTGGCACAGTCATAACTGATAACTCTGCAAAAGCTAATTGTTTCAATGACTACTTTAAGTCCATATTCCTAGACAGAGACGACTCCGGCAATCTGCCGGTGATAAGGGATAAAGTGAAAAACATAATGCCTCCTGTCACAATCACGGTAGAGGGAATAAAAAAGTGTTTAGACTCCCTGCAGGTGGAAAAGGCCTCTGGTCCGGATGAGTTGTCCCCTAAGGTATTGAAGGCTTGTTCATGTATAGTGTCCAAATACCTGTACATAATTTTTTGCAAATCTTTTGAAACAGGGTTATTGCCAAAAGAATGGAAAAAAACGCATGTTGTGCCAGTTCATAAAAGTGGATCAAAATCGACAGTAGATAATTATAGGCCTATTTCACTGAGTTGTATAGGATGTAAGGTCATGGAGCATATCATGTATAGTAATATAATGAAGCACTTAGAAGATAATCTTTTTTTCTGTCCAAACCAACATGGTTTTCGCAAGGGCGTTTCTTGCAGTACTCAATTAATAGAACTCTTTCATGATCTGGTTAGTGTAGCGGAAAATAGGCTACAAACTGATGCCATTTTTATCGACTTTCGTAAAGCATTTGATTCCGTTTCGCACAATTTGTTGTTACATAAAATGAGCGCACTTAATATTGATAGTACTGTACTTGCATGGATAAAAGATTACTTAAGTGAAAGGAAACAATGTGTCGTCTTAGGGGGAAAAAATCAAAATTTGTGGACGTAACTTCGGGTGTCCCTCAGGGATCTGTTTTGGGGCCACTATTATTTTTAATCTTTATTAATGATATAGCATCCTCTGTCCTTTCTAATATCAGGCTATTCGCGGATGATTGCGTTATTTACAGCGTAATAAGAAATACCAACGATGTACTACAGTTGCAACAGGACTTGGACTGTATCAGTATATGGTGCCAGAACTGGAGACTACGTTTAAATGCAGGAAAATGCGTTCATGTTAGCTTTAGTAAAAAAAGTAGTATTGATTCATCTTACGTTATTGGAAGGGACCCCTTCGAAAAGTGTCAGAGTTTAAATATCTGGGAATTATTCTTTCTGAAGACTATGGCCTTTAATCATCACATAGATATGATCTTGAATAAGGCTGGTAAAATTCTTAGTTTAGTTATCCGAAACCTGCGTACTGCACCCCAAGTTCTAAAAGAAGCAGCATATCGTGCATTGGTAAGACCACATTTAGAGTATGCAAGCGCCGTATGGGATCCGCACCAAAAATACTTGATAGATAAGATCGAGGGCGTACAAAATCGGGCAGTAAGGTTTATCCTCAACAAATATTCTGGGTTTGAAAGTGTAACGCAGATGAAAGCTTGTATTGAAATGGAACATCTTGATACCAGACGCAGGAAATGCAGACAAAAACTTATTCATGCAATATACAATAACTTAACTGGGGTTGATAAATCTGTATACCTGAAAACGCCTCATTACATCTCAAATAGGAAGGATCATAGTAAGAAAATACGTGAAATAAAATGCCGGACAAACTACATGAAGTTTTCTTTTTTCCAAGAGCGATAGGCGAATGCAATGAATTGCCTGCAGATATGGCATCGGTTGATAATGAAACATTTTTAAAACTCTTGAATGAATTGTGAGTGTGTACATGTATTATTGAAGAGTGTTATGTTGACGTGTAAACATCCTGTGATGATGAGTTCCAACGTGTGTGCCTGCTAATATAGTATCACTGTGAAACAAAAAGTTATAATGTGTGGATTTTTTGTTTTTTTGTTGCTGAAGTGTACTGTGATAACGTGTGCTGACGTCTGAATGGTTGTATTATTATCTCACTCCAATGCTCTAATGCTCAGGCGCTGCAGGGTTTCTTGTAAATAAATAAATAATTAGGGTATCTCTCCCAGAGTGTCGAACCGGAACCGAATCGAACTGGAAGCCGGAACCGAACCGTTATTTATAGCCGAGCCGGAACTAAATTGACCCAAAACCTTCGCAGACATATTCGAACTGAACCTGAACTGAAACGGAAAAAAATATAACGGTAACCGGTTCAAAATGGTTCATGTAATTTTTTTTAGCTGTATTTATAAGTAGTGATCAAATTGTATATACCGAATTGCAATGAATGAGACGTTGTGGGATTTCGTGGCGCTCTTATATTGACACTATGATTAATCACCTATCGGGAGGTCGCGTGACGTTATGCTGTGAAGACATGCTGTCAAGTAATGTCACTTCACGTAGTCCCGTGACGTGGTGACGTTAATCGCCGCACCAAGTGGGCTTAAATTGAGAACGTCACTAGATATATTAGCGTTGTTGACACCGTGACGTCACATGCCATCACGATTTCTCACAGCGAGTTACGCGACACCGCCATGTACTCGTTTGTCAAGAGCCCGAGTCCAGTACTCCGGTTTATGACAATCAGCAATGCCAAACATTCAGGTAACAACTCGTGTTCAATCAAATATGAGAATAGCCGAAATTCAACAATATCTGAAGCTCAACCCATGTTTTATTCTTTTGCCAACTCCAGCGCGTGCAAAGAATGAACACAGATGGCATACTATAATTAGCGTCAAATCACGTGGCCGCTTGTTCCTATATCGACTTGAGGAGAGGAAAGTTGTTTCTTTCCTGTATTTTTTTCGTCTGCCATTGAGAGGAGAGGAAAACTGAAGGATGTTTTTGCAAGTTATCAGCGGCAGGAATTAGCTCTTAGTGGTATTTACTAAAGTACAAAAAGCGAAAGACGTTTACACTTCCTTTAACGCCGAATTAGAGCGCAGCTCTTAACGAGGAGGGGAGGGGACGGTATATGCCCCTCCTCCTCATCCATACCCTCTCCTCCGCGTGTCCTCCTTGCTCCTCCTTGACGTCACGTCACCGTGGTGGCGTCAGGTGACCTCGTGACGCCATTCGTGACGCCGCGAGCCGTCACGAATGCGAATGTGAGGTCGCGTTGCATTATGGAACTTTTCCCATAATGCACCGTACGGTTACGCCGATGGCGACGGCGATGGCGACGCCGCCCATGCCAGAAACGGGCGCCTTAGAGCTGCACTTTAAAGTTGTTGCACGACCCTGTTTACATGTACACATCATTAAGGTACCCAAAAAATGTTTTAGCTTTTGCTGAACTGTCTCAGAAGGTTGTCACCGAGAATAGAAGCATTGAAATGACTAAGTGTGACTCATTAATCCGGCAATGAATAGAACTAAAGTTTAAACGTAAAGAATGCTAGAAAAAAGATCTTGTGGTCTTAGAGGCACAGCCGAACTTTGGTGGCCGCTCTAAATCTCACAGGAGTGCCGTTCTCAAGTTCTTCCCCAAATTTTGACCACGTCCGTATTTTTTTCTAGACTTCAAATTTTTTTCGTGCGTATTTGGTGGACGTGATCACACGAAACTTCTTCAGGCGACCACGTCCGTATTTTTGTGTCGACATTAGATTGCTGGCGGACACGATCCGGGGGAACTAGCCCTTAACAGCTCCGCTGAAAAAAAAAAGGCACTGGGGGAGGGATATAAATACATACTGTGCTTTAAAGGTTCCTCTGCTCCGCATCTTCGGCACAGACCAATTCAATTCAATGTTTATTTACCATTTTTTTACAATGGCGGGGGCTGGGAAAAAAGCTGCATGGACAGCTTGACGAGTTCCCAGCACCACAAAAGTTTCAGCAGCAGCGGCAATGCGAGTTCACACACAGTGTATACATATTAAAAGGAAGAAAAAAAAAAAAGAAAAGATAAAAAGTTATACAATATTAGTTAATGCAGAGAAAAGTGGATTTAAAAATCACAAACAAGCAACAAAGCAAGTACAATACAAATGCAACTCAAGTATAACCATATCAATCGCAACACAAAAAATAAGACCGTAATTCTCTGGGTGAAAGAGTAGTTATGTCTATGTGCTTTAGGGTTAGCATATTTAGCAACTTCGGGAGAGTTATTTTGATTCTCTGAAGACCATAGTTGGAGCGGGAGTTTTCAATGAACCAGGGTTCAGAACTACGAGTTGGATAAATTGAGCTTTTTTCCTTCAGTGACGCTAGAGAAATAAAACAGTCTCTATTTTTACTGCATTCTATTTTATATTTCATGCATAACTTAAAGTTGTAGAGTTTGAAGATTTTCATGACATTCAGATTGCGAAAAAGGGGTTCTGTATGAAAGTCATAGCCGACATTGCAAATTATTCTTAAAGCTTTTTTTTGCAAGAGATGTATTTTTTGGAGGTTCAATCCTGTGGTCGTCCCCCAAATCAAATGACAATAGTTTAGATGGGAACAAAATAATGACTGGTACAGAAGTAGTTTAACACTGAATGGAAGAATATAAGAATGCCGATACATTAAACCTACCACGTGACTTAGTTTTGATGTGATGTGGTCAACGTGAGCGTCCCAAGACATATGTTCGGAAAAATACACCCCTAGTGTTTTAAATGATCTAACAACCTCAATCGGTGAAGAGTACATTATGATATTGGTCGGAATTTCAACAAATTTGTTTTTAGGTTTAAAGCAAATAGCCTTTGTCTTAGCTGTGTTGATTTTTAGCAAGTTTGCGTTTGCCCATGATTCTAGCTCTGCTAGTACGTTATTCGCAATATCAGCTATTTCATCCCCAGTCCGAGCAGATACAAAGACACTGGTGTCGTCCGCATAGATACAAAATTTTGCCTGTTTGTTTATATTGACTAAATCATTGATATATATATTAAACAAGAACGGTCCTAAAATGCTTCCTTGAGGCACTCCTGAAGTTAGATTCTTTACATCTGACGAATAACCGTTAACGTGGACGTACTGCTTCCGGTGGCATAAGTAGCTCTTTAGTAATGTTAAAGCCTGTCCTCTGATACCATATGTCTCGAGCTTTTGAAAGAGTAGTTTATGGTTTAGGTAATCGAATGCTTTTGTAAAATCTACATAAATACCGAGGACAATATTTTTCTTTTCAAAGTTGTCCAGTATAAACTCTTTTTGGTCGAGTAAAGCTAACTCTGTGGAACGATTTTTTCGGAACCCATATTGTGATGCAGTTAAAATGTTATATTTTTCTGAAAAGCTTACAAGACGATCGTGCAAAATGCTTTCAAGGCCCTTTGAAAACACTGAAAGTATAGAAATCGGTCTATAATTTCCGAGCTCGTTTTTGTTGCCTTTTTTATATAGAACTGTCACTTTAGCAATCTGCATCCTCGGGGGAAAATCGCAGTTTCTAAACAAAGGTTAAAGATATGAACTAGGCAAGGGCTAATTACTTCAATAACATGCTTAACTGGCCTAATTTGAATTCCTTCATTATCACAGCTGCTGCTGTTGTTTGCTTTAAGAAATACGGATATTACTTCGGCCTGGGTAACCGGATTCAAGTAGACTGTGTTTTCATTTTTATTTGCAATGTATCTATAGATATTGGTGTCATGGCGATTATCCACTAAGTTAACAAAAAAATTGTTGAAAGCATTTGCAAGAGTTCGACCAGATAACTCCATTCCGTTCACATAGAGTTTCTCAATGGCGTTAGTCGAACGCTGTGGATTTAGTACCGAATTAAGCTTTCTCCACATTATATCTGTACGGCCAGTCCCCGTATTAAATAAATTAAAGTAATAGCGTTTTCTAGCATTCCTAATCTCTTTATTCAGGTTGTTTCTATATGATTTAAAAATCCTTAGCTTATCTGGGTTCCTTGTCTTTACAAATTTTTTATAAAGGGAATTTTTTATTCTAATTTTTCCAAGCAACTCTGTGGTCATCCAAGGTTTTCGAGATTTTTTGTTGCCTCTAATAGATTTGTAAGGAAAATATTTTTCGTACAGTGGTCTAAATTTATCGATGAATATATCAAAAGTTTTCTCTGGGCTGGTTTCATTGGTTACTTCACTCCAGTCAGTGTTGTTTAACTCAGCATGAAATCTGTCTAAGCGATCACTCGTTATAAGCTGAAACCTAGCTCCCTTTTGCGGTGCTTGTTTTGACATGCAGTTATGAATACATATAAATGTGGCAAGGTGATCACTGATATCACAAATGACTACACCAGATTTTACGACAGATAAATCAAAGTTTGTTATAAATAGGTCTATTAATGATTCAGACCTCTCAGTGATTCGTGTTGGTGTATTAATTACATTTGAACAACCATTTGCTTGAATTAAAAGTTCCAGTTGTCTTTTCGAAGAACTTTCAGTTAACATGTTGATATTAAAATCCCCGCCCAAAATGATACTATACCTATTTGTTCTTATAAACTCAAAAAGTTCCTCCAGAAATTTAAAAAAATTCAGGATATTACCGTCAGGTGGGCGGTAAACAACAGAGACAATATTTTTGTTAACCCTCAATGACAATACCTCGTAGTCATCTGTTACAGTCGAAAAGTCACTGAGTAATTCACAGACAGCTCCCCTGGTTGCCAAGATTGCAACGCCGCCACCGCGTTTAGCAGTACGGTTTAAAAAATACGTGTGATATAAAGATAGCCGAAGAACTTCACTTTCATCAGAGTACCACGTCTCAGTGAGCATTATAATGTTAAAAGAAACATTCAACTGATCAAAAAAAACTGCAAGGTCAGAAGATTTGTTTCGTGCAGATTGCGCGTTAAGATGAATACATTTTAAAGACACATCCCGATCATCATCAATATGACGTGATAATTCACGTGGCAGAAAAAACATGCGATCTGCCATTTTAGGATAACAACATAAGAAACGCCGTGTTTTACAAGTGGTCTAGTTTACCCCAATCCTCTGTAGGTCGTCTTCGTCCTTCACAACGATAGCTCTGTCACCCGTTTTTTTGCGGACCAAAATGCTTCCGTTGTGATGCCATACGTAAGCATATTGTTTGTCATTTGCCCAATCTTTCGCGGTTTGAAGGAGAGCTCTGTTGTGCCTCGTTCAGTTCTCAAGAATGAACGGGCCAGATCGATCTTTGTTTAATTTCTTTTTGGCGTGCAGCCAGGCATTTCTTGTGCTCTGCTTCGTAAAACGAACGATAATGCCAGGCACCTTATCTGGCTTTACAGGTAATCTGTGTACTGCAGTGATATCACTTTCAACGAGTGGTGCCAGTTCCAACTTTGTTGCTATTTCATTTACTTTCTGAAGCAAGTTTTCATTCTCGCTTTTGGAAATTCCGTGAAGTTCCAGGTTTAATTTTCTGCTTATCCATTCGAGATCGTTCATTTCACGTTTCAGTTGTTTTATTTCGCTTTTTTTATTTTGATTCTCGATTGTTTCTATACGTTTTTGAATGTTTTTTAGTTCACCATCGTGTCGGTTCACTTTTTTGAGCAGGTCATCATAGTCGTCTGAGAGGTGTTTGACGGTTTTCTCGATATTATCGACCGTTTCTTTTATCGTCATGAGCGAGTCTAGTTTCGTGTTCATACTCGCAAGCAGGCTCGCCATGTCGGCCTCAGGTTTTTGCTTTCGACCTTTGGACGTCTGGGATTTTTGCGGTTTACATGCAAAGCATAGCCATGCCTGTTTAAAACTGTCATCTTTCGTTTTGAACGCTTTGGCACTGATCCCCGAACATGCACCTAGGTGGTACGAGTAATCGCACTCCGAGCAGTTCAGCACTTCTCCAGTTTCAGGCAATTCCTCAGAACACGAAGGACATTCATTTTCCATCTATTAAGACGCTAAAAAGAAACCGCGCACGTACTTGTGAGTAGACAGAAGACAAAAATGGCAGCAGCGGCAGCAGTTATAATCGTTAGGTTAAATACATGCACGTAAAAAAGCGGTAAACCAACCTGCAAGTAGCGTGCGGGAGATGTTAGCTGGTTACAAACACCACGCTGCCGCCGCTGCCAAATTATCCTAGGGCGGCTGGTCTGCCCTTTTTGTAGTAGTTCCGTGGGACTTGGGCACAGCCGATAGTCCGAATTGATGACGCTGCCCGTTGATGGTACCTTGTGCTGTGGCGTAATCTGGAGTGTGGCAGGATGATGATGCTGCCTAGGTTGTCGCCTTGTTTCCAGGGACAGTAGCAGTGCACTGATTCTGCAAGTAGCGTGCGGGAGATGTTCGCTGGTTACAAACACCACGCTGCCGCCGCTGCCAAATGATCCTAGGGCGGCTGGTCTGCCCTTTTTGTAGTAGTTCCGTGGGACTTGTGCGCAGCCGATAGTCCGTAGTGATGGCGCTGCCCGTTGATGGTACCTTGTGCTGTGGCGTAATCTGGAGTGTGGCAGGATGATGATGCAGCCTAGGTCGTCGCCTTGTTTCCAGGGACAGTAGCAGTGCACTGATTCTGCAAGTAGCGTGCGGGAGATGTTAGCTGGTTACAAACACCACGCTGCCGCCGCTGCCAAATGATCCTAGGGCGGCTGGTCTGCCCTTTTTGTAGTAGTTCCGTGGGACTTTTGCGCAGCCGATAGTCCGTAGTGATGGCGCTGCCCGTTGATGGTACCTTGTGCTGTGGCGTAATCTGGAGTGTGGCAGGATGATGATGCAGCCTAGGTCGTCGCCTTGTTTCCAGGGACAGTAGCAGTGCACTTATTCTGCAAGTAGCGTGCGGGAGATGTTCGCTGGTTACAAACATCACACTGCCGCCGCTGCCAAATGATCCTAGGGCGGCTGGTCTGCCCTTTTTGTAGTAGTTCCGTGGGACTTGTGCGCAGCCGATAGTCCGTAGTGATGGCGCTGCCCGTTGATGGTACCTTGTGCTGTGGCGTAATCTGGAGTGTGGCAGGATGATGATGCAGCCTAGGTCGTCGCCTTGTTTCCAGGGACAGTAGCAGTGCACTGATTCTGCAAGTAGCGTGCGGGAGATGTTAGCTGGTTACAAACACCACGCTGCCGCTGCTGCCAAATGATCCTAGGGCGGCTGGTCTGCCCTTTTTGTAGTAGTTCCGTGGGACTTGTGCGCAGCCGATAGTCCGTAGTGATGGCGCTGCCCGTTGATGGTACCTTGTGCTGTGGCGTAATCTTGAGTGTGGCAGGATGATGATGCAGCCTAGGTCGTCGCCTTGTTTCCAGGGACAGTAGCAGTGCACTGATTCTGCAAGTAGCGTGCGGGAGATGTTAGCTGGTTACAAACACCACGCTGCCGCCGCTGCCAAATGATCCTAGGGCGGCTGGTCTGCTCTTTTTTAGTAGTTCCGTGGGACTTGTGCGCAGCCGATAGTCCATAGTGATGGCACTGCCCGTTGATGGTACCTTGTGCTGTGGCGTAATCTGGAGTGTGGCAGGATGATGATGCAGCCTAGGTCGTCGCCTTGTTTCCAGGGACAGTAGCAGTGCACTTATTCTGCAAGTAGCGTGCGGGAGATGTTAGCTGGTTACAAACACCACACTGCCGCCGCTGCCAAATGATCCTAGGGCGGCTGGTCTGCCCTTTTTGTAGTAGTTCCGTGGGACTTGTGCGCAGCCGATAGTCCGTAGTGATGGCGCTGCCCGTTGATGGTACCTTGTGCTGTGGCGTAATCTGGAGCGTGGCAGGATGATGATGCAGCCTAGGTCGTCGCCTTGTTTCCAGGGACAGTAGCAGTGCACTAATTCTGCAAGTAGCGTGCGGGAGATGTTAGCTGGTTACAAACACCACGCTGCCGCCGCTGCCAGAAAGCGTGGTCCCGGAAAATTCTTTGTCAGCAAAAACAATGCTGCCAGAAAGCGCCATTTCGTGGTGCCAGACGCACGCGCCGTTCCTCACAACGTTGCACCAAGCAGGAATAATTTGTGTCTGCACTGAGCGCGAACCTTCTACAACATGCATTTTGCACAACCGGATTTAATTTTCTCAGCAAGAATAAATCGCAATGACCACCAGCATCTAGTGCATTGACGTCGCGTGCAAACCATGTTAAACAGTTCAGTTTTCTTGTGAAATCCGATGTTCTCAACACTATCAAATGTGGTTGTCCAAATTGTAAAGTTGTGCAGTATATATCAATCTCGTTATGATAGGCGGCAGCATAATAAAATGTTAGAGCGCTCATGACTGATAAAGCACAGAGTTGCAAATTGAGGGCCCAAAACTGGGGGATCGGTAGCCGAGGGGGCTAGCATACTCCAGCTCGGAGCACGTGGAGCGAAAGATCGCACTGCGGAACCCCAGGGATCCTGGGCTCAATCCCCACCCCTGCTCGTTTCGATCTGGATGAGCATCTTACCGGCGTGCGGTCGTGTACCACTACTGCGTGGTGCACGTTGAAGACCTCAGGCTAGCGGTTGTACAGAACTGGTTAATTTCTCATCTACAGCGAGTAACTCGTCGCAACTTTGAAATGGCTTACCAACTACACGCTGTCTGAATATGACACAACCCCAATTAGGGCCCAAAACAAGTGCACGAAAAATCGAATATTGCATTTGCTTCTCGATACAGTATTTTGCGGAGTTTCGAGCTCGAGCAAGCCGATGTCCAAATGTGATTTATGTTAGAAATATATTCTGTGTCCTTCGACCTCTATTTATATTCAATTATAAATATCATTACATTCATCTCCATGTATTTATTTAGGCAGTAAGGCGTTGTGTAGGGGATTATTTCAAAGATTATAATTTCTCATTTTTCTTTCTGCACATTTCCTGTATTTGCTTTCAGGTCTATTATGTGAGCACACAGTTCTTTTGGCGTACACCACGACCCGGTGTTTCACGATCAGCGAACAGAAAAATACGTTTCCGCAGACTCAACAGCTGGCGTTTTCGAGTATCGTCCTCCCGTGTCGGTCTCAAGCGGTTATGTGAACATCATACAGTCAAATTGATTGTTGAAAATTAAAATATATTTAATTATTGACTGAAGATTAGAGAACACAAATAAAGGACCGACCACCTTGAAGATATACATCATAAGTAAATGACCTCAAATTACCTGAAATGTGCCCGGCAAATCTTTACCGGCGTGTTTATCTGATTTTTAAGCCGCTTTAAATAACTCTGTTTCTTACACACAGTTAAATTGTGAAACATATAGAAGTCTGTTATTGCATCTTTAATGCGATGAACAAACATTTTATGTGAATGTGGCAGTGCTGGCGGTAACCCGTCACAAATAACCGGGTTACCGGCAACCCGTTACATTTTTCGGTGACGTAGTAACGTACTCGTTACTTTTTTCAAAAAGAGTAACCGGTAACCTACTTCCCTAACTTATTTCAACTGACGTGTAACACCGTTACGTTACTCGTTTCATCTTCCCAAAACTTGGGGGAAAAGAAGTGCGCTTAAAAATTCTTTTGTGTATGTTTCTATACTTCACGTTACTTTAAGCCCAGCCGCAGCCCATGCTATGAGTTAATGGGACCAATAAGCAGATGCAAAAGACTGCCATCATGGTGTTCGCGGTGTTTCTGAACGTATTCCATCAGCGCTGAAACAATCATGAACATAAAAGGCCCGGTGACTTGCGCTTTTAACTTTTCGTTTCACTTGCGTTGTCACGTTTCACTGCCTTGTTTGTCCGATGAAATGAACAGCACCGAGACAGCCATGTGTAGCGCAATGTGGTAGACGAAGGTCGACGACGCGGTCTCGCGATTCTATTGTGAAGTTGCAAGCCTAGAAGAAACTCTAGTTTTTTGTAAATAATAATAAAAAAGACATTTCAGTTTTTGGTACTTGCCGTGATACGGTTCTGCCATTCGAGGCATTCTGGAACAATCTGATTTATTCTACGCAAACTTTCACAGGCCATCCCTTTCTAGTGACTTGATTTATAATAAATGGTCCAGCTCCTTTTTTTGTGAAGGTGCCGTTTGGTACCTATATCATTTATACTGACAAAGGTATAAAGTCGGTTATATACTACGACGGTATTCGATCGTTGTGGAGGAACCGCGTTGTGTGAGATGGGTCGTGCTTGCACTGAGCGGAGTTTCGCGTTTCTTCGGTCGGAGGCGGTCGCTAGCAAACATGGTGGAACAGACGGCTGCTTGGGACCCGACGTCCAGAAAAGAATTCGATCGTCGGTGTTTTGGACACGCCATTTCATTTCATTAATTTTCGGCCCAGGCCAAGGCCGACCGATCGGAAGAGGAAAAATGCATTTCTGTCTGACAAGTACTCTCCGCGCAGACAAACAGTGAAGATGTGTGTACAAACAGCAGTGCGCAAAGTCCTGTCTTCTAATAAACAGTGTTGGCGGTAACACGTTAAAGGTAATGGTGTTACCGGTAACGAGTTACTTTTTCCGGTAACGTGGTAACGTACTCGTTACTTTTTCAAAACAGTAATGGGTAACGTACTTACGCTACTTATTTCGAGGAACAAGTAACGGAGTTACGTTACTTTATACGTCTTCTTCCCAAAACTTGAAGAAGAAAAAGTACACATATTTTTTTCCGTGGTTCTATATTTCGTTTTACCCCAAGCCCAAATGCAGCGGATACTGCGATTTCATCGCACCAATCAGACGACATCAAAATCGCACCATCATAATGTTCGTCATGTTTATGTACGTGTTCTATCATCGCTGAACCAATCATAAATAAACAAAACGCCTAGTGACTTGCGCTTTTGATTTTGCTTGATTGTTCCCATTGGCTCGTAGCGCCGGCTGCGTCTGGAGTTAAGCTGAAAGGGCGTATAGGTGCCAAGTCATCAGTTGTTGCACTCATTCCGTATACATCTCTGAAAGTTTGCCCGTGTTTTCCCCACTTAAAAGTCCCACTTCATAAAAACCCCAACGTCCGTGCCCTTTGTCCCAAAACCAAAAAACACTGCCGCAAAAAGAAAACGCTGTTATTTTTAATTTATAAATAAAAGGTGACGTAAACGTAGCCTGCGTTACGTTTTATCGGAAACGGTAACGAGTTACTTTTATTTTGAGGTATCGTAGGTCGGTAACGCGCTGCTTTATTTTGCGAGTAACGAGTAGCGTATTTCGCTACTTTTTTTTGGTAGCGCTTATAACACTGCACTTTACCATATAACGTCACGATAAGTGTCCAAGAAGAAACAACGACGCCGTCGATCCGTTCCCTTCTGCGCACTTGTCATCACATCCGCGCGACCTTGCTTGGGCGGCCAATAGCCGGCGGTATACGGACACACACTGTCAAAAATTGCTATAAGCGCCGTTAACTATATATGCTACCGAGTACGACCGAGAGAGACGAGACCGGTTTTTAAGCCTTTTGCGACTTCTTAGGACCGGATGCGCTGCAGCAGAGTTGTTCCTAAGAGATCGCAAGAGGCTTAAAAAGCGGTCTGGTTTCTCTCGGTCTTACTCCGTCGCAAGAGTGTGAACGGGCCTTTACTATCGTTACCGATATTTTCACAAACTCGAGACGTGCCCCTTCCAAGCATCATGTTTTTGCTCACCAGTCAATGGAATTGTGCCGTCGGCCGATAAGAACGCCGAAGGACCAATCACCAAGCGAGGTTCTAATAGGCCACACCCCCGTTTCTTAAGTTGTCGGTGACTGTAGGAGAATACGTTGAGTGCTACCCGAGTTCGGAGAAGTTCTCTCCTCTGGTATTCGAGACGTTGACATCTCGGAACGGGCGTTTTCAATTTGCTGAATAATGTTGACCCCAAGAAAATTCCTGGTTTCGACTCTTTGCATAATTATCTTTTACGACAGTATTCGGAGGGGACATCACAATATTTAGAGTGGCCGAATTTTTTAATAATATCAAGCGAGCGTCGACCGCCGGGACGGCGAGGTCTGTGCCGCGGGGAAATGCAGCGTCGCGGGAGAGGTTAGGCGCGTGCGCACAAAGCTCTTTCGTAGCGAGCGTCGTCTGCTAGGCTATATTCCGTTGACCGCACACAGCCCCTGTTCATTATCTGCTGGCATAGCTAACCACCTTTAAGCAAAGATCTGAAGAGCGAGTGCTTTTATTTTCTCCTTTTTCGAAACTGCTCAGGCGTGGCATAAACCGCGCATCATCTCGAGTTTAATTCACTTTTTTTTATTTCATACTTGCGTTTACTTTTGTGAACACCTGAACACCAATAAAAATGAAAAGCACGGTGACGCGACAAACTGAATGCAACGATGCATTAAACTATATACCGCAAGAAATGCTACGAGCCATCAAACCAATCCAGTGCTTTCACCCTGCAGCGTGACATCGTGCTTTCACGTGCAGTTGTACCCAACGGGAAGGCCACATGACGCAGTTTTAGCGATAGACTGGCCAAGATATCTCGTAGCATTGGCTGCGGAGCAACGCAAAGTGAAACGGAGTATAGACAGGGTTTCCGCTGGGTGTTTGGTGCTTTGTATTATCAACTGGGTTGTTGCTGTCGTCATTTAGCCTATGTAGCCGGGTAGTCACACTTTTTTTGGAACAGCGGGCGTCGCCGCGCACATTGTTATGCCTCCTCGAATGTCGATGGGCGGCATGACGCAAAGGGATATAGCAACAACAGTCTGGGTTATACGGGCTACCGTCAATATGATTGTGGACACATTCCAAAAGGAGGGGCGTATCGGCGATGCACTACGACATTGCAAGCACCCTGCCCTCCTTTGCTACGGAGCAGGGACTGTGTGCGGTCAAACGGAATAGCGTAGCAGTCGGCGCTCCCACCAGAAAGAGCTTTGTGCGCACGCGCTTAATCTTTGCCGTTTCGCCGCACACCTCCGCGGTACGGCGCTGGCCGTCTCGGCGGCCGACGCTGGCTTGATATCATTAAACACTTGGACCACTGTACACTTAGTTTTTAACAGTTTCTCTCAGATGTGTTATGTTGTCCACGCACCGGAAACAGGAAAAATAATACCCATTCATAAATTTAGTGACCGATAACCCATATAATTGCCGATCGAGTGCTGTAATGGGGCCAGTGGCCACGTCAGAGGACTTCTCGTCTTCTTTGCCGCAGCCTCCCAGACATATGCATGTCGAAATAAACTTATTATTATTATTAAAGACCGGTGTCATTAACTATTACCAACTGTAAACTACTGCGACCTATAATATTTAAGCATACGATAGAATACTTCGAAACAAATATTATTCTGATCAAGTGCCAACATTGCTTCAGAAAAAGCCCTCTCGACTGTCGCCCAGTTAACAGAAGTTGTGAACACGTTTGCTACTACAACAAGGGGACGGGAAGGAACAAACACAATAATCCCATCGCACGGTCGCGGTTTGGAGCGTTTGGCGACGTTTTGCAGCGCTCCATAGTGAAACGGCCGTCGGCCGCTCTCTAGCGCAGCGGTGTGAATATTGTTTTTTTAAATATATGTATATATATATATTTTTTTGTGCCGCTGCGGATGCTTTAAAGCAGGAGCAGCTATGTATGGCATTAAATGAAGACGTTTTCTCAACTCAACTCATGTTATATTTCACGACTTTTTAAAGCTTTTGATCGCGTCACACACCCCAAACTTCTACTCAAGCTTTTTTGAATTTTCTAAAGTGACTAACGAATAACCTGGATTGCTGCCTAGCTACCTATCTGAGCGAACTCGATCAGTACATAAAAATTAATGATATATTGTCCACGCGTTCCCATCTTACACTTCGGGGCACCCTAGGGGTCAGTACTTGGTCGATTTTTTTTCTTCTTACCTTTATGAGTAACATCTCAAAAGGCATGCAAGTGCTAATCAAGCTTTTTGCAGATGAATGTGTCATCTATTAAGATATGCTATCCCCCAAGGTCAAATACATCTCAGTAATGCACGATCATAAATCAAAGAATGGTCTTACTCTAACCGATGACAGATGCAATTAAATTATGACAAAAAAGTACCAATGGCCAAAACTTGCAAAACGAATCCTCTGCACTTTAGTTGCACTCTGAATGGAAAGAATATAAAATGTGTAGGCCACTATTAATTAAAATGACTTGGTATCAACACGTTGAACACTTGTTAACAAGGCTAGATCTAGCCGTTTCGCGCTTAAACGCATGCTTAAATTTACAAACACCGCGACAAAGACTGTAGTTTATAAAACACTAATTTTGACAAATGCTGAGTATACTAACACTGTTTGGTTTCCCCAAACGGCAGAAAGGGTAGGTATACACGAAGGCGTTCAAAAACAAGCTCCTAGGTTCATCTTCAACGCATTTAGAAACCGGAATCCTGGGGCGCGCTTGCTGACACGCCAATATGAAGACGTTAAAGAGAAGGGCAAAAATTAATATACTAAAACTTCTGTATTCTTTTATCCCCGGCAAGTTTAGTATTCGAGTTAATCAGTATATCACCTTTTCATCGACCGGATCGGGAAGGAGTCATTCTTCCCGATCCTTCCCGGATCGGGAAGGATCACATCGGATCATTTCTGCAGTACAGATTTGAACATTAATATTTTCAAATATTTATTTTCCCCTCCCACAATTCAAGTTGGGAATATACTTTCGAACGAAATTATCCCGCTTTCATAACTCCCCAGTTTTAAAAACACACTTCATCAGATATACGTTTAGATGACATTTTGTGTGTATTTATTGTGTATCAATTACGAAAACTTCCACTCCTGCTAATGCTTTCAAATGAAAGCCGCACTATATCAATAAACCCTTAAAGCTCGGCTGGGTTTCGTGTACACTTAATGAGGACCATCCGAACCATGACGCAGGACTCGTGTTCAATCTGTGCACACACTTGCCTCATCTCTCCATGACGCCGAAAATTAAAAACAAAAAAAGGAAATTTGTTATCCAGGAGGCGTCATCGTTGCAAGAGCCTTTCCAATGTTCCCCTCCACAACCTTTAAAGTAACTCTGAACAGCCTGGTAGGAAACACATTCTACTTTCACAAAATCCAATGGCCTTGGCGTCGACAGCTCTTTCGTAGTTGGGATGACCGGACGCGCGGCACCTCGGGTATTTCCCATTTCAATCAAAAAGGGCGGGGGGGGGGGAGCGAAGGGTACGACCCCCCCAACCCCCCCCCCCTTCCCGCCACCTATACCAGTGCCCATTAGGACCCCGCTTCGTGGTTGGCTCCTCGGCGCCCTTGTCGACTGATGCCGCAATCCCATTCGCTGGTAAGCGAATGGGATTGCGAATTGTGATGACACCGAATGCTGTTGACCGCGCCAACAAGGTCACAGTGATGTAACGACAGGTGTGAGGGACTGAACGAATCATAACAGCCGCGTCGTTTGTTCGTATAGACCGTTTTACTGAAAGAGGGCGAGAGAGCAAAGGGGAAAGGGCCACCGGCGCTTTCCCCTTTCTGGTTGTGTAGAAAGAGCGAAAGTCCCGGATGAGAGGCTTGGCCGGTGTTGGGTGTCTGCTGTGCCCCAACTTCGTTCGCGCTTTCTTTTCTGTTTTAAACTCGCAAACTTAATTAGAGCCATGGTCTTCGATAGCAACAGTTCCCCGGTCATCGGGACACCATTGCTCGGTCGTAGGGTGCACGAATAACGAGACAAAGCGTCGAATACTGTCCGAGGACCTATGTAGCTTGCTAGGAATCCGGTAAGCGAGAGCGGCTGCAATGTCGTTAAGCTCCATCGGTTTCCACATGACCCCGGTCTCGGCGACAGTGGATTGCGTCCGTAAACCGAAAAGACGTTTCTTCAACGCCATCCTCTCGACTGTGCTCGGAACATTTTGTCAATGGAGCGTGCACCGAACGCTGTAAATTGGGGTTGTGGGGATATTTATACAGCGTGTAGTTGGTCAGCCATTTAAAGTTGCGACGAGTCACTCGCTGTAGATGAGCAATTTAGCCAGTGCGGTACAACCGCTAGCCTGAGGTCTTTAACGTGCACCACGCAGTAGTGATACACGACCGCACGCCGGTACGATGCTCATCCAGATCGAAACGGGCAGGGGTGGGGCTCGAACCCAGGATCCCTGAGTTCTGCAGCGCGAGCTTTCGCTCCACGCGCGTCGAGCTGGGTGTGCGCTTTAGCCCACTCGGCCACCGATCCCCCACCGAACGCTGTACCGCCGATGAACATGGGGTACGCTCGCCAGTGCGTGCCAGTTTTCACGTGACAATTGCTGTTTCAGCTTGTGAAATTTTGTAACTGAATTTATCTTAATGTTGATAATTTGCAGTGGTGACTGACTCGATTTTATCATCTACAACACTTAGTTCAAGGCTCATTTCCGCCGCCGGGTGAGGCTAGAAATTGTTGAAAAGGCTGTTCTATCGGTTTTCCTGAATCGCGATCTCCTGCGCGATACCAGAGAGCCGGGAAAGCGCTCCTTGGAGTGCCGCTGGTGGGTTGTTTGGGTTGTTTTCGTTGATTGGGCGCTTTGAAGCGCTGGATAGCCGCTGCAGGGTACGTCTCGTCTGTTGCGATCTGCCTTTTCGAGCCCAGTGTGCACGTTTCTTTGTTCGAGTCATGGCATCCGCCAGTGCGGAGTCGGTGGAACAGCGGCAGTGAGCGTGTCAGCGATAGAAATTGGAGGTTAGTACTCAAAATATTGCATCAAATAGTAAAATAATATGTGGCTGCTTTGAGGCTTTCTGCGGTTCAATATAAGTACATATAGAACGTGTTTGTCGTTCATCCACAAGGAAATATAAAAACACGGACACGCAAGATAAAAGCAGCGCAGCAAAACGATATGTAGCAGCTCCGGGTGTTTACAAAAATTGAGGTTCCCGTTTCGTGTATCGCTTGTTGATTACTAAAAACGGCTACGTTGAAATAGGCCCATTGCGAGCAAAAATAATGAATGATTCATCATTTCCAGTCATGCGACTCGCCTTGCCGGATTCCATGCAAGCTACATAGGTCCTCGGACAGTATTCGACGCTTTGTCTCGTTATTCGTGCACCCTACGACCGAGCAATGGTGTCCCGATGACCGGGGAACTGTTGCTATCGAAGACCATGGCTCTAATTAAGTTTGCGAGTTTAAAACAGAAAGGAAAGCGCGATCGAAGTTGGGGCACAGTAAAGGGCACAGCAGACACCCAACACCGGCCAAGCCTCTCATCCGGGACTTCCACTCTTTCTACACAACCAGAAAGGGGAAAACGCCGGAAGCCCTTTCCCCTTTTCTCTCTCGCTCTCAAAATCGCGCTACCCACAATAAAACGGTCTATACACTTACGGTGACGTGATGGGGTAGGGTAGACCGGCCTTTCAGTCCTGCCGTTTGTCCCCCCATGCATCTTCATTGTTTGACTACGCGGAGAGGACTTGCCGGATGTAAACACCTTTTTCCTCTCGCGGCCTGCCGGTCTTGGCTTGCGGGGACATTAACGAAATGAAATCGCGTGACCAAACACATAAGACGGAATCGTTATCTGGACGTCGGACCCGTAAGCAGCCTTCACGGGATTCGTCTTATGTTTATTTTCCAACGTGTCTGCTATCGATCGTCCGCTACCGAAGAAACACGAACCTCCGCCTAGTCTACGCACGACAGGCACCTCACGTTACTCAACAACGATCGAATGCGGTAATAACGGCCACTCTCATGTTCGTCAGTATAAGTGCCCACATTGTATCTGCGTAAAAGGGGAACTGGACAATTTACTGAACGTCAACAGCCAGTTAGAATGGGATGGCGTGTGAAATCTCACGCCGTATAGATCAGTGTTCCAGATGGCCCCAATTTCGAAACGGCAAAACCGAATCACGGCAAATATCAACAAAAGAAAAAGTCGTTTTTTTTAATATAAAAGTAAACGATATAATTTTTTTCTGGCTTGCAGCTTTTTAATAAGAGGACGAGATTGCGTTATCGACCTTCGTCGTCCACATCGGCGCTACTTGGGGCTGCCTCGGTGCTGTTCATTTCATTGGACAAACAATGCGGAACGCGGAAATGGCTGGCATGCACAGACTCCAACGAAGCTGCTCTGACCAATATAATCGAAGCGTGAAAGAACCCATGGCAGCCATTCGCCCGTCCCGGCGTCAACTATTTTGCGCGGCATAGAGTCAAGGGTGGCGCAGCTTCCACAGTGCTCAAATACTGGCAAGGTCACTTGCGCGAGCGCGTCCCTTATTGTAATCATAGCCTCCTTTAAGCTTTAAAAACATGAGAGCTAAAATCGTGTCGCGTCTCGGCGCTGAGCGGCGCAACCATGACAACCGTAGCTGACGCTGTGACAACGAGGCGCGGCACTGGGCCATGTTAGAGTCACTAAATAAAGCTACGCTTTCAGAGTACCGAAACTCCCAAACATGGCGTCTGAAGCGCGTCAGGCGCCGCCATCTTGGGTCCGCGCGCAGTTGGAGGAGTGACTGTAGCTGAGCCAAGCCGAGCTGTAGCCGTCTCCTGCGCCAGCTGCCGTGGCCGCAGCTGTGGTGGCGAATCAAAGTCGTGTTGTTCGTATCTCGACGTAGCACGGAAAACGCGCGTGCTGAGCGACGGACTTCAGCGTGCGCGGGCAGTAAACACCAAACAGCAGCAGGCAGAGGATCGCTGGACCCAAGATGGTGGCGTTGAAAAAACACGATGATGATGATAGCGACTCTCGTGACGGCCGTTGTCCAATGATGCCGCAGCGAACCAGGATATAGTTGAATAGAGAGACTGTATTGTCGGCAAAATGGCAAAGAAAAGGAATGCGGTACTCTGAAAGCGTAGCTTTATTTAGTGACTCTAGGCCATGTCATAGCATAAGATGTGGTTTTCATGAGTTGCGCCACGCGGCGGCGCGATGTAGCATAATGTGTGCTCATATCTGTTTCATGCTTTATTCTGGAAAGCCTGTCAAATTGCCAAATTACGGGGCCGTTGTAAGAGGAAAAGGGGATCAAAGAAGAGGGCGCGCGGAGGAGCTCTTTCTTAAAGCCCATCTATCCTGGGAAAAGTGGCGGCATTCATTGTTGTGGAAATGCTCGAGACACGAGACGCGCGCCACTTCTGGCAAGAACATGGCGTCTGAAATCTAGCTCAGTGCTGCGCTGTGCCGCCATAATCTTCCCAAGGGCTGCACGTTGCACGTGCATCGTGCATCGACGCACCTTGCGCTACTTTTGATAGGTGAAGGTGCTTTCCTCGTTCTGGCGGCTGTCCCTGTCCGCAATCCGAATGGGGATAGTGGCGTAGTATAATCCGCACTGCGAGTGTGGATAGTGGTGTACTATACTCCGCACTCCGAGTGCGCGATACGCTAATCTTGCTACCCTAATCTTGCGTGCGGAGGCGCGGACACTGTACCGGAGGTAAGAAAGACGTTGGTTCGAACCGTACAAAGTGTGTATGATTTTCCTTATCTGCACTTCACACGTGGCGGGATTTTGTTGCTGGAATCTTTGAACACAGAAGTTTAGAATCTATCAGCTCTGCGTTGCTACACTGGCATGTTGGTAGCCTCGACGAGTTTATGGAATTATTAGTTGTTCTGGCGCGTTAATTCAGCGGAGGACTGTGTCTCGGAATTAAAATAATTTCAAACAAATGCTTTTTTTTTAATTAATTAGCACTGGGTGACGCACTTGAGATTAAACGGCACTCGCGCCTCGGGGATCTTTGAGAAGAGGACACAAAAGATCGGTGTGTGTGTGTGTGAGTATGGGAAAGGGGGGGGGTTGTTGGTCTCCCTTACTCACCCCAACTCAGGGAAATCTCAAGCGCAGAAAGAAGAGAAGAAACTTGAGCTGGTGTAAGATTTTCGACTTGTATTGTCTTGAGCTAATAGATGATGGGGGTAGTGACGTAGGAACGTGGAAGGAAAGGGGGACATGAAAATCAGTTATTTCCAGTAAACAATAATTTTAAGAGAAATAAACCCCTCCTTCAGTCTCCTGAACACTTTTAACACTACTAGATGGGGCAATACCTGGAAGGTCCTCGGTAGGGGTGTGCGAATATTGAAATTTTCGAATACGAATCGAATACGAATAAGACAAAAAACGGGCTTCGAATATCGAATCGAATATCGAATATGTGTCTAGTAATAAAAAATTGCAAAACAAGTCGTAACAGCAGGTTTTATTGCCTTTTTAAAATAAATCAATGCAACTGCATTTTCCTTTGTTGCAGTTGGCTAAAGATACTTCTAGTAATGCACTCATTACAAATTATCGTATAGGAAAATTAAGTGCTCGACGTGTTCAGAAAGTAAGCGCGCCCTACGCGCCGTCACAACATTTCTGCCAATAGAAAGACCCTTTCACTCGGGAAACCTGCAAAATTTCACTAAAGTTCGAAGAAGTTCGACATATGGACAGTGTTGCCCGGCTGCTACACGAATATTTCGAATTTTGGGAAACAAATAAATTTTGAAGTACTTTATGTTATATTTTATAAAATGGTAATCAATGTTTAAACAATAAAAAAGAGAAACTATGCGCTTTTAACGCTTTCGTTCATTAATAATGGGAACCAATGATGCCAATAAACCCAACAAATATTGCACTTTTCCTACGCCAAGTAATGTCAACTAGTTTTTTTGTTGTTGTTGTTTGTTTTTTTTCGCGCATGCGCACAAAAGTTGGATTTCAGTCGAACCTTTGTCAAACATCACGTTGAAGGTTCGAAAAGTCGAACTCGAACCTGTGCGAGCGGCCTGAGTTGTCATTGGCGATGAAATGTTCTGCTCGCACATAGCCTTTTTTAAACATTTATATTAGATTACACTCTCGAGATTTATTTTATATTTCTATTTCACTCTCGAGGTTTATTTTATTGTATCAATTTATAGAACCCGCAATTACATCACATATCGTCATAAAAGTTTCACACAGCAAAGGGCTTGGAGCAAAATAAACCGAAACTGATCCTGTTTGCTGCCATCGGAGATAGAAACGGAGCCGACCAATAACTCACGCAGTGCGTTATCGGTCTGCTCTGTGAATCGCCTTTCTCAGTGAATAGACATATTCATAGGGGAATGCGTGGCAGGCAGGTTATTCGTTACTTGCTCGAATATTCGCAGTTTGTGCGAATATTCGCTGTTTTCCCCGAATATTCGGCTTTGACCGAATATTCGGGAACTTCCGAATATGCAATTTTCGAATCGAATACGTTTTGAATAAAGAAAATATTCGATTCGTATTCGAAATTTCGAATATTCGCACACCCCTTGTCCTCGGTTTTTAAATATAATGAATTGCACGTTTGTAAGTAGACGTGGATAGATGTGATGGCTGTTAAAAGATGTTTTGGGGTGGTTGTGTGACCAAAGATGTCAAACATGCCGAGGGTGCCGAGCACTGGGAGTATGTGAGCCACAGTGGAAGTTTGGAACCTGTGCGTGTGTGAGTGTGAGGCAGGGGGGTATGTTACTTGTATTTTTAAAAAAAGTCACCACCCCCCCTTCCCTCGTTCCCACATCACTGCCCCCATAAGCTAAGCACCACATACTGTTAAAGCTCTGACTGTGGAACAGGCACATTATATATAAAAATCTTAAACTAGCTTTTTGTGCTTTTTTGTTTGCCCATAATAAGATTTCAAAAACGACAAACAAAAAGTAACTGAAGGAAAAATCGTGGTCGCTTGCGTCCTGCTTTCATTCCTTTTCTGTCAAGCCCCTTGCACAGTTCAATCTGCACCCAAATGCGCCACGCAATGCTAATCACTTTTAAAAAAGTAATAAATAAAGAAAACAGGTAAGTATGTATATGTTTGAAATATAAATTTCGAAACACAAGTCCCCGTCCAATTAAACACCCTCACAACCAATAATATTTCAATGTACTCGATGCCAACGTGACAAACATCGAATGTCACATAATAAAACGGGAGACACGGAACAAGTAAACTCACACAGCAAGAACATACACAGCGTTTTGTGTGTTCTTCTTGCTCCGTGTCTCCGGTTTTATCATGTTGCTTAATGGGGCACTGAAGTCGATTCTGAGATCGTCCTTTGTGATGACAACTCAATAGACGCGCTAAGCATCCCAACAAGCCCGAAATCAAAATCGCACGAAGCTTATTTCCTTGTTTAAAGCGTGTTCCAAGATCGTGACACGCTCTTTTTGGGAAGAATTCTTCCGAATGAAGTGGTCTACGAAGGGCGCGTTTCGGCGAGTTGCAAGCGATGGCTTCGCTCGCGGCGAAAAAGAGGACTCTTTATCAGAATGTACCTATCAGACTCTCTCCGAAACGAGTTATGATAAAATCATTCGGAATCTGCGCGTATTGTAGGGCTTTCATTGGTCCACACAGTTTAGTCCGCGAGAAAAAAGAGTCCGCATGTTTTTCACTCGCCCAGAAACGAATAAGTGGTTTTGTAATTTAGGACTTTGAAAATGTGAGAACTAACACATTTTATACAATATACATTCAAATACAAACTTTTTCAAAATTGGCCTCAGCGCCCCTTTATTACTCACCAGCTTGCCTGTGCCCTAACTCTTCTTTCAGCTATCGTAACTCACTGTCGTTCAGAGTTTCCCGCGTACAAATCGCGCCACAAGCGGAGTGCGGATAAGGAAATTCAACCCAGTTCGCACTTCGAGTGCGAATAAGAATCTAAAATTATCCGCACTCAGAGTGCGAACAGGGACAGCTTGGGACAACCATGCCTGGCAGCGCCAAAAAATGCATCAGCGGCAAACGGCGAAGACACAAAGACGCTCCGTTTTCTGTTTTCTTGTTTTTTTTTCACGAAAGGAAAACAGTTTGCGTCGGCCCTCCTCTATTTCCACCCTTCGCCAGTTTCTCCACGCGCGGTAAAGTGTTACACCCGAAGCGGCTCTGCAGTACCATATGGGTAACCGTTCGGCGCTGCTACTCGCCTTATTCCAGCGGTCGCGCGCTCAATGGCTCCGTCGGGAATTCACAGGCTTTCTAGAATAAAGGAGGCTATCATTTGGTGTATCCTTCGTAAGAGAGCGCGTGCGAGCGGGACGCAAGACAAACCCACGCGCTCTTGCAGCAGTGCTGAGCTGCAGCACTGTGAAAGCAACGCAAATCTGGGCAGCGTAGCTGCACATAGATGGCGCTGTGTTGGTTTTTGATGTTGGTACCTTGTCCCCATAAAGTCGGTCAAGTAAACAGAAAATTCCTCTTGAAAGGACTTTATCTGCTGAAAGAGAGAGAGTGTCGAACCTAAATTTGTGTCGCTTCAGTTCAGTACCGGTTCACTACGGTTCAGAACCGGTTCACTTCCGAGGAGAAAAAGACGGTTCGAACCGGTTCGAACTTGTTTGAACCGCTAAATTGAGAATATATTTTTCGCGTTGTTTTGGCAAGAGGCTCTATTTCAACCGCGAAACATGACACTTCATAGGTTTTCATCATTCGTACAATCCACCTTTATATTCAAGTACGATAAATAAGAATTTGAATGATTTAATTTCGATGAAACAGAAAAAGAATGCTAGGTTAACATACAAAACACCGTGTTTATACAACTCGGCAATAACTGTGTTTGTCTACCTCAGTCGCATAAAGTTTACCTGAATCGGAAGGATTAGTCTGGTAGGTCGCCTAAAATACACGTGATTGGTACAAATTTGCGTCGCAGTATTAAAAGTTGAATCCTAGTTGTGATTTTGAACTGTGTGCTTCATCAGTCATGCCCGCTCTAACATTTTTTTATGCTGCCGCCTATCATCAGGAGATTTATATATACTGCACAACCTTACAATTTGGACATCCGCATTTTATAGTGCTGAGAACATCGCATTTCACAAGAAAAGGGAACTGATGGTTTGCACGCGACGTCAACGCACTAGATTCTGGTGGTCATTGCGATTTGTTCTTGCTGAGAAAATTCAATCCGGTTGTGCAAAATTAACGCTGCAAAAGGTTCGCTCTCAGTGCAGACACATATTATTCCTGCTTGGTGCAGCGTTGTGTGGAACGGCTCGACTCGTCTGGCACCACGAAAACGCGCTTTCTGGCAGCAGTGTTTTTGCTAACAAAAGATTTTCCGGACCACGCTTTCTGGTCTGTGCCAAAAATGCGGAGCAGAGGAACCTTTAGAGCACAGTATGTTTTTACATCCTCCCCCCCCCCTTTTTCTTTTTTACAGCGGAGCTGTTAAGAGCAAGTTTCCCCTGGATCGTGACCGCCAGCAATCTAATGTCGACACAACACTCTGGACAGCTACCACCATCTATGAGCGACGGCAGCAACCAGACAACCTTCTTGCCGGGTGCGTGGTTACCACCGTCGCTCATAGATGGCGGCAACATTTCCAGCCTTTCCACTCTAGCTTGCCGACTTGCGGCCGGGAATTACTTCATTCCCACCATAGTAGAGCTTCGCTGATCTTCCGTCTTCACCAGAGTGTAAAGCAGTCTTGGATAAGTTACTTTTAAAAGTAATTAGTTACAGTTACAGTTACTTTCAGAAAAAAGTAGCGAAGTTACCGTTACAGTTACCGCAACAAAAGAGTAACTCGTTACAGTTACAGTTACTTTTAAAAAGTAACGACGTTACTTTTCAGTTACTTTTCTATAACAAAAATAGGAAAAACTAGAAAACGCTTTTTACCAAGTTTTATTGCATAAAACTAAAAAGTATACCTTTTACTTCAAATAGTAACTTAGCAGCAGTTGCTTCTCGAAATTAGTGTCTGAAAGTTTCCCTCGTTTGATAACGAACACGTCCCTGCCCTTGCTGAACAGGCGTTCATCTGGCGCGCTGGATGGGATTGCTGTGTTGTGTCGCAGGAACAGGTTTTTGACTGCCGGGTAGGTGTTGAGGCAACAGAGTGCCGTTTTCTGCAGTCAAGTTGTTAGTAACCGCCTCCACCACAGCAAAATACTTTCTATACGCCGGCTATGGTAGTTCTTCTTTCTTTTCATCGACATTCAAATCCTTGGTAGCACTAGCACATTGCTGGCTCGTTGACGGTTGCGCTGGGTTCATAGAGTCCCAGGACATATTTTAGTTCGTACCCGGCAAGCCAGAAACAAACTCCGCGCAAACAGCAGTAAATTGTACATCATCTTTTGACAGTACGCCAGAGTAGTGGCGCTAATCAAATATACGAAACCTTCGCAGTGCCCTGCGCGTGTATTGTTGTTTTATGGTTGATTCACCCAAGTAAAAAGAGTTTGCGCACAAAAAAAACCCGCAAAGAGATAGTGCATTCAAGATACTAATTAAGATGCAAGTGTCACAAAGTACAAGCGTGTGCTAAAGATAACTACTTTTTTTCATCAAATCTACATGTGGCTATATTCGGGTCGTGACTCGCGAGAAAAAACGTATTCACAAGTTTGTGCAAAAAATAACTTGGCACTCGACATGTCGGAAGAGACAATTCGGAGAGCGAGAAGAATCTGTAAATTGTACATTTTCAGTTTTATATTATTCTTAAAAACTGAAAGTAACGACAAAAGTTACGTCGTTACTTTCATCATTACCTCATAAAAAAGTTATAGAACTACAGTTACAAGTTACATTTTCAAAAAGTAACTCGTTACAGTTACAAGTTACCAAAAAAGTAACGAAATTACAGTAACGCGTTACTACCCAAGACTGGTGTAAAGGCTGAAAGTTGTTTTCTATCTTTTTTCGATGCTCTCCCAGAGAATACTTAATATTCCTAAGGGACTCCCTCCTGCGTTTGGGCGTGTTAATTGGACGATTATATTTCTGTCATTGCTTAACAATAACCCTCGATCGCTCCTTTTTTTTAATTTTGCTCCAAACATTTTGAAGTTTAGAAAAAATACGGACGTGATCAAAGTTTGGGAAGAACTTGAGAACAACACTCCTGTGAGATTTAGAGCGGCCACCAAAGTTCGGCTGTCCTTCTAAGGCCAATAAGATCTTTTTTTTAGCATTCCTTACGAAGAAACGTGTAGTTTTATTTATCGTCAGATTAAGAAGACACGTTTAGTCATTTCAATGCTTCTATTCTCGGTGACAAGCTTCTGAGACAGTTCAGCAAAAACGAAACGACGTCCGGGTGCCTCAATGATGTGGACATGTAAACAGGGCCGCGCAACAATTTTTAGAGCGCAGCTCTTAGTCGCCCGTTTCCGGCTTAAGCGGCGTCGCCGTCGCCGTCTCCGTAACCACGCGGTGCATTATGAGAAATGACCCATAATGCAACGCGCGGGACTCGTCGCGTCACGAGGGCGTCACTGTGACGTCACGACTGTCACCTGACGTCACCAGGGTCACGTGACCTCACGAGGGTCACCTGACTCACAAGGGTCACATGACGTCAAGGAGGAGCAATGGGGACAGGGGGAGGAGAGGGTATGGATGAGGAGGAGGGGCGTACAGTCCCCTCCGTAGCCTCCCCCCTCCTCCAGAGCTGGGCCTCTAATTCGGCTTTACAGGAAGGTCTAAACGTCTTTCACTTTTGTACTTTTAGTAAATACCGCTAAGAGCTAATCCCTACCGTTGATAACTTGCAAAACCACCCTTTAGTTGGGAAACTCACACACAGTACATAACAAGTAATGCGAATCGTGTAAGCTAGGGCTTCCTCAAACGAAATTTTCCGTCTGTCCCTGTATCTCTAAAACTCCTCCTATACAAAACACTTGTTCGTTCAAAACTGGAATATGCTTCTGCCCTTTGGGACGCCGGTACTGGCGTATTAACATCTGCAGTCGAAGCCCTTCAAAATAGATCTGTTCGCTACATTCTTACTAATTATCACGGCACCGCCAGTGTAACATCCATGAAACTAACTTTGGACCTGCCCAATCTTTGCACTCCGTCGTGAATTCTCCCGTCTGTGTCTATTTCATAAGGTCTTTCATCAATCCTTCTTTACGTGGCAGACTGCTAACTCCACCTTCCTGCATCTCATCACGTCTTGATCACCAACACAAGATGGGTCTTCCTGCCTGTAAGACTACTAATTTTTACAGTTCTTTTATTCCCAAAACAACGGCCTCATGGAACCACCTTCCATCGTCCGTGGCATGTACAACCGTTCACATCAACTTTAAGCGTTTTCTTCATAATCCCATTCCTCCATCTCATTAGAAATGTTGTGTTTTTGCCCTTAGGTTTTGTTTTCTATTCTTTTTTTGTATTTGACCTGTTAACCCACTCCCCTCTGTAATGCTTTCGGGCCCTGAGGAATCATTAAATAAATAAATAAATGGCAGACGAAAAAAAATAAAGGAAAGAAAGAGCTTTCCTTCTCTAAATTCGATATTAGAACAAGCGGCTACGTGATTTGACGCTAATTAAAGTATGCCATCTGCCATCTGTGTTCATCATAGACACGCGCTGGTGTTGGCAAAGAATCGGGTTGAGCTTCAGACATTATTGGAGCTCGGCTATTCTCATCTTTGATTGAACACGAGCCATTACCCGAATGTTTCGGCGATGCTGATTATTATAAACCCGAGCACTCGACTCGGGCTCATGACAATCGAGTACATCACGGTGTCGCGGGACTCGCGGTGAGAAGTCGTGATGCATGTGACGTGACAGTGTCAACAACGCTAATAAATCTGGTGACGTTCTCAATATAAGTCGACTTGACAAAGCGAGTAACGTGACTACGTCACGGGACTACGTGACCGTGACATGACTTGAGAGCATGTCTTGACAGCATGACGTCACGTGACTACGTTGACAGGTGATTAATCATAGTGCCAATATAAGAGCCTCACGAAATTCCACAATGTCGCATACATTGTAACTCGGTATATACAATTTGATCACTACTTATAAACACAGCTGATAAAATAAAATTGCCGTGAATCGTTTTGAACCGGTTACACTTTTATTTTCTTCCGGTTCAGTTCCGGTTGAGTTCCAAGATGTCTGCGAAGAGGTTGGTTCGGTTCAGTTCCGGTTCGGGTAAAAATAACGGCTCGGTTCCGGCTTTCGGTTCGATTCGGTTCCGGTTCGACACTCTGGGAGAGATACCCGATTTCATTATCAAATCGCCCCTGGGAAGTATTCAAAACATATTCTTCGCCTGAAAACGAACAAAACACACACTATATAATACATTTTGGCTTCTATCGATAAAGTTCTCACGCCATCCATTAAGGATGATTTGGTCACACGGATAAAATGGCGCGCTAATGAAAACACGGCATGGCGTGTCTAAGATCGCTGCAGGTGAGATGTGATTACAAACACACCATAGGGTTCGTAAACAGTATGTTGTGGACGCACCCTACTATTCAAAGAATCGCGCCAGGTTCACTTCAAAGCGAATTTCATCTCGAAACAGAAAGGTCGCCATAACGTTTTTGTCAGCCGGAGTGTCCAGCCACCGAACAAACAATCGTCTGTTTATTCGAACATCAGCGGACCTTACCGCGCAATGCATTCCACTCTGGCAACACTGATGACAGTTCTTCTGCTCCAGGCTTTTCAGTCCACAACGCTGACGAGCGGGCCCCAAAGAATGTCCGTTCTGGAAGGGCATCGGAATTCCTGTGGCTTTCGAAACCTGCTTCTGGGCGCGTCCAGCTCGGCGTACCTGGAAATTATGTTACCGCCAGAGTTTGGAGTGGAAGAACTCCGACTGCTGACCCAGCTCCTAAAGGTGCTACCAACTTCGCAAAGAAATAATAAGCGAAAATAGGGGCTTGTGCAACTTATTCACCTGCAGCGCCGCAAACGCCGACACGTTGCGCTGCACATATTTTGCAGAAGTAATTCGGCGTTCTTTACTCTGTTTCCGTATCCGTACTGGGTGAATATAATCACAGAACCCAGCAACCTGCGCGAACTCAGTTTGGGTGCGGCCAATATGTTTCTTGAAGGAGAGGATAACTTAGAAAAGCTTCGGCGCGGGGCCGATTTTCACATTGTCGTGCATGATCAGGAGATACTGATGGCTGGGAGTTACGAAGTCAGGTGCCTAAACTGCACACCAAATGACCAACGTGACTTTCCCGTTAGACTAACCAGAGACATACCTATTCGAGGACGGGAATTACCATCGCGTGCTCGGAGCAATTGATTTGCCGAAGTCCATTGTTTCGCGCGTTAACGGATAGTTTGCTTCATTACAACTGTTCTATAGAAGTAAAACAAGTAGGGTTTAGACATGCCTCAGAATATTACTTTCCGAAATACACGTTTGATCCCGAAACGATTTTTTTATTTTCCATTCCCTTTTAGTCAGGATATGCTATTTCCAATGATATCGACGCGGTTTTATTTCGACAGAGCCAGCTTCGCAACGTATGTTAGAGCGCTGAAGCCTTTGCCGAAAGAAGCTGTCCTCTTCAAGCCGTTCGGCATTCTTGTCTGGGTGGCTCTTTTAGCCTGCTTCATTCTTTGCTCGCTGGTCAGTTTCTTCGTCACCTACAGCATCCGTCGGACTAAACCTGGTTATCACTCGGTCGTGGCACCTTTCACGGCATCCTTGGTGCAGCAAGGGTGCACCGCGAATTCACCAGGCTGAAGCATTTTACTGGTTTAGGATTCTTTTCAGGGTATGGTCTTTGATGGTAACAGTATTGGCCACAGGGTACAAAGGAGTTATCACCTCCCTGTTATATAACATACCGCTGGCCGGAGAACTTGACCATTACGAGTCCTGGGTGGACCTTGAAAAGAGCCTCTGGCGTTTGCCTCCTAAACTATCCAGAAGAAGGAGTCATAAATTTTGGTGAGCACCGTGTAGACGCAAGCAATACTGAGGGTGTCAAGACTCATACGATTTCTCAGACATCTCAGGAAATCTTCGAGGATAGAGATGAATCGCACACCTTGATCTTTTACAAGCCAAGTTCAGACAAGGCTGCGAGCCTCAAGGACCAGCTGTTTCGCATCGGCTTCGTTCAGACCGACGCGATCTTCTCAACCATAATCACGGGACCTCAGATAAGATCGAATTCGCCCTACTTCAAATCGATAAACAAACTCCTCGGCCGTGCCTTCGAAGCCGGTCTGTTTGGAAGAGCGCAAGCGATAGCCGATTATAAGAGTAGGGTTAGGCTTGAATACAAGTACGACCGGCCCTCAGAGACCGGGAGACGTAGCACTGGAACTGAGTGACCTCCGGCCCTGCTTCGTCATCTGGGCAATCGGAGTCATCCTTAGCTTGCTCGCTTTCGCCGTTAGTCACGTGATCGATCGCTTCCGCCCACCACGCATTTCCATGACTCGGCATACTCTACGTCAGACCTGATGGTTTTCAGGCTATCGAGAAAGACCGCTAGTAACCTGACATCAATTTCCCCACAAAACTAGCGGGGAGACCGCATTAGTCTATAGGCCTTGTAACGTCAGGTCACGTGACATCATTTTTCTCGCTAAATGCAGTGGGGAAACTGAACAGGTTAAAGCTAACGTGACGTTAATTGATGTCACTACCTGACGTCACGTGGTCTATACACCAGTTCAGATTCGCCGCTAAATTTAACGGGAAGACCACGGACGGACGGATGGACGGACAAAATGTTGAGGTTGGTGGGTAGCGATAAAAAGCATTTCATGCTTGAAAAATGCGTAAAAGCATATCTTGCCACTGTGTTCCCCGGCAGCCCAAGGTGCGCCGTTATGAAGGACCACATTCAGTTGACTGTGCAATCTTCAAGGTCCGTCGTGCAGCTTTCTCACCTACAAAAGGTATTCCTCCGATGTCCCGCATTGCCTCCACGAGCAACGGATGCGAATCCACCTCCCAGCGCAAGTTCCAAAGCATACCGCAAGATGCATTAGCAAAGATTTATGGAACACGGAAGGTCGACACAAAAGGGCATGAATAACATCAGTCACACAAATTTTATAAAAGGACCATCGAAGACGACGAAGAATGGCCCTCTTTTTGTCCTTGACCTGCACAGAAAACCATCACAGCACCTGGTCAAAAAAACTAGTTGTGAAGAATTCACAAAGAAACAGCTACAGAAATGCAAAATCACGCCGGAACCTGCACGAGTCAGCAAAAAATACATGCCGCAAGTTGATAACTCTGCGTAAACAGCTATCATAACAGTAATATTTCAAGACAATATTGGGGGATCTGCCATTTAGGCCGCTGCACGATGCCGTCCGGTAGAATTCTCTGCTTTGAAGAGCTTTTAGCGCTATAGGCAGAGTTCTTAGGTCTGCGATGGTTAGCTCACAACTTCAAAGTACATGTCCGACAGTGCTTTAGTTGCACTGAAGGATGCTTCAAATTAAACTCGTAGAATTAGGGTTGCTTATTCGTCTTTTCCCGATTCCAGTCCTCGCACTTTCTGGAGCTGGACAACCCAAAGGCGTTCATCTCCGGTTGGAACGCCTCCACTTGCTCTTCGGCTCCTAATATTTCACGAATTAAAAAGAGTTTAACTTTTATGCACATAGAGTGTTTGTTAGTTAATGTAGAGTGTGTTTTATTATACGGATCCTGTCTAAGAAGTGGCTGAGCGTTTGTTTTAACCCACTACCAGTGGTAGGAAGTGTACCAGATAGATGCACAAAACCTGTTTCCTTTTGTCATGTCTGCCAATTATGTTTTTTTTCTTGTTTCTTTTAGACTACAATTTTTTTGTACTCTGTAATGCATCAGAGGTTTGTGGCGCAAGTGCTGCTTTTATATAACGAATATAATTTTGTCAGCATTTTTATGCGGAGCAAAAGATATTTCCGTCTTCTGGCGCTATTCAATATCCGTTTTTGTCCTTCTACAGTTATTCCTATATTTCTGATCTGAACAACAGATTCTGAATAATAAACGCTCAAGAAAAATGGTACAATTTATATTGTTTCCTTCTCTTGTTACCCTCCCAGTGGTGTACCAACTTGTTTTTGAGTGGCGGGGGCAAAACCGCCCCCCCCCCCCCCCCAAAAAAAAAAGGCCGGGGGTGGTGCCCTTGGTATCCCTTGGGCGCCGCGGGCCATTGTTTGCCCTGCCCAGTTGCTGCTGTTTCAGGGGTGCAAAACACATGCCTGTCCTTCGACAATCTGGCTTCAACGAGTTGCTAATGTATCCATGCTAAATCACATTCAAACTCAATTGAAAATCATAGATAATTTTGTAGGTAAGGGCCAAGCGTCCCCCCCCCCCGATTGGTACGTCCATGACCTTCCCCTTCATGGTGTTAAAGGTGCCCTAAGGAGGTGTAGCGCCTTGCATTGTTTAAGATTCGAAGTTAAAATGGTCCAGAACGGTTTGTAAGAACATTAACTTTTTTTTTAGTTAAGATCTGGCCGAAGACGAGGAGAAGTCTTTGTAAACTGGTGCCGTTACGTTGTGAAGTCTCCCTGTGCAGTCTCTCTGGTGACCTTGCGCCGTATTCTCTTATACCCTCATGCGTAGGGTTCATACCTCGGCAAACCTCAATCATGAGGGCCCTCACTCACCCTTACTCACACTCATCTTCACACGTGAGGTGAGGGTGAGTGATTTTCTGAATCACAAAAATTCATGAGGGTGAGGCTGAGTGAGGGCCGTGAGGGCTGTGAGGGCTGTGAGGACCGTGAGTGTGTGAGGGCCGTGAGGGCCGGGGGCGGTGAGTGCGTGAGGGGCGTGAGGGCGGTGAGTGGCATGAGGGCCATGAGTGCGTGAGGGCTGTGACGGCCGTGAGGGCGGGGAGTGCGTGAGGAGTGTGAGGGCCTTGAGGGCGGTGAGTGCGTGAGGGGTGTGATGAGCGCGTGAGGGGCGTGAGGGCGGTGAGTGCGTGAGGCCCCCTTCATACGGTGCAACTTTCTCAGCAATTTTGGAGTTGCTGGCGGGTTGAATTCCTACCTTTCCCTAGATCGACACAGTTGCTCGCTTGTTTCTATCCCTAGATCAAAACAAGCGAGCAACTGGGAGAAATTCGAAGACGTTGAAGCGGCCGCATCCAATCAGGGACGCGATATTTTCACGTGATACCTCGTGCCGGTGATGATGACAACAAAAGACTTTGGTTCTGGTTTGAATTTGATCGTTTTTGGAAATAAACTTTCAGAAAGATGCATTTGGATTCTCAATGAGATTTAAATGCATAAAGGCACGTTTATATGGTGTAATTGTGCGTCTAAATAGTGCAAGAAAAATCAAATTTCATGATGATGATGGTAAATTGCAGCAATTCGTCGCTGCGTGCGAACGCGGGCGGCCCATGTTGCTGGTGTTGCGGCGTCAAGTTTCTGGGCGAAATTGCCCCATCTGAAGCGGGCCTGAGTGGCGTGAGGGTCATGAGTGCGTGAGGGGCGAGAGGGGGTATGAGTGCGTGAGGGCCGTGAGGGCGGTGAGTGTGAGGGCTATGAGTGCGTGAGGGCGGTGAGTGCGTGAGGGGCCGTTGTGGGCCATGAGCGAGTGAGGGCGGTGAGTGGCGTGAGGGCCATGAGTGCGTGAGGGGCAAGAGGGGTATGAGTGAGGGAGGGGCGTGAGGGGTATGATTACGTGAGGGCCGTGAGGGCGCTGAGCGGCGCGAGGGTATGAGTGAGTGAGGAGCGTGGGGGCGGTGAGTGGCGTTAGGGCGGTGAGTGCGTGAGGGCCATGAGTGAGTAAGGGGCGTGAGGGCGATGAGGGCCATGATTGCGTGAGGGCTGTGATTGCGTGAGGGCCGTGAGGGCGGTGAGGGATGCGAGGGTTATGAGTGCGTGAGGGCCATGAGGGCGGTGAGTGCGCGAGGGGCGTGAGGGCCATGAGTGCGTGAGGGGCGTGAGGGCCGTGAGGTTCACTGAGGGTGAGTGACGGGCTGAAGGTGAGTGTGACTGTGATGATGAGGGTGAGTGAGGGGCTGAAGGGGAGTGTAGATGTGAGGGTGAGGGTGAGTGAGGTGCTTAGGTGAGTGCTGCTGTGAGGGTGAGGGTGAGTGAGGGCGACCAAAATGCCGACCTCTGGTGTCAAGTAGGAGTGAGGCGGAGAAAAGATTCTCGGGCGGCGAAACCCAATCCAGTTACAGCGGCACCGGCTCGTTAGAAGTATCCTCGGAGCAGTCAGGTCCACGCACACACTCGCCCCGTCAAGCGCACGAACGTTAACTATGCATTCCAACACGGGAACACGAGAACTGCACACGACACAAGGCAAAAACGGCAGGTTCATATCAGAGAAATTAGCGCCTTGCGAACTCCGACTGGCCCCAACCAACGTTATTGGATTAAGCCAGTTACGGAACTGCTCATTGACGCTGCATGCACGAACAGTTCCCCCTCCCTCACCACGCCTCGCCCGGTGTCGCTCGACGCGCCGCCGGACGGCTGCTTTGGTAACTGAATCGGGATACGTTCGTTTCAACGTTACTAGACACCTGAAAACCAACGGAAAAAACTCTTTTTGTAGTAAATTTTATTGGAGTTTAGCAAAAAATGGGGGGCGCGCGTGATGTTTTCTAAAATTTTAGTTTGCAAGGTTTTGCAGCGCAGTTAATGTTGTTTTTATGCAACCATGCCTCAGCGGCGATTTCAGGTAGCGCGTCTCGACCAGAGAGATCTCCTAGACCCTCTGGTTTTCCTTGGGCACCCCGCGCCCTTGAACTAAAACAAAAAAACGAAAAAAAAAATTCTTTTTTTTTTAGATTAAGTAGAAAACACCACCTCTTAGGTGTATATATAGAGAAGGGAAACATACATTACGGGTATGAGCATTTGGTTAATAGACGTCTGTAATTTAGCTAGTGGATTAAAAAAGAAACAGTTTTATATTTTTATCTAGCCCTCGCCTCGCATCGCCTCCGCCTCCCCCCCCCCCCCCCCCCCCCCCCCCCCCCGAGTCATTGGGACACCCCCCTCTTGATTAGAATCCTGGGGAAACCCCTGGTCTCAACCTATGCGCATCTTAACATCGGTGGTATTTCGCGGCGCGTCCGCTGGGGGAGACGGGGGGTGGCACCCCTGTAACCTTTTTCAGTGTATCTGTTTCGGCTCCGAAATGGCCGATTGAAGCCTAAATAGATGTCATGTGCAGTTCCTCGAGTGACCGCTGCGGGAGAAATGGCGGCGTTGTGATCGCCATTTGATGGTTCAGCTGTGCTCATTGGAACGCACAGTTATGAAACAAAAATATAGGTGGCGCTTCGAACGACGACAGGCGGATTGAAGTGAGTGAGGGGGGAACCCCCTCCGCGGATTCACAACTGAGGTAATCTAGTAACGTTGGCCCCAACTTGCTTGTCGTACAATGTTGCCTAGCGTCTCTTGTGAAGAAAAGCATACCCGTACGAAAATGTCAGATATGGCCCTGATATATTTTATATACGGCCTGATATGATAATATAAGTAGTCAGATAGGGAATATATGGGAGCAAATACGCCCAGATATCACCATATAAGTGTGCAAATACTGCCAGATGCGGCCGTATAAGTGCGTAAATACGGCCCTATTTCGCCATATACGCGTGCAAATATTGCCCCTGATAATGATATATGGGCCCGTTTCGGTCGTGCAAGCAATAAGTCATATGTACTCGCCAAGACAAGTTGATTGATCTATATTGCATGAGTCTCATATAATTGGTTAATTATTGTTAACATCGTTAAAGTGAAGTTATTCCAGGAATTGCGCATTTTGAAGATTGAAAGACAAATGAAATTTGGTTGTATGTTTGATGTGTGACATTATGACGAAGTGCATAAGATCGGAAAGCGAGTTAATCAAATAATGGATTTGAGATCGCAGCTCTTAGGCGCCCGTTTCCGAGTTAAGCGGTGTCCGCGTCGCCATCGAGTAACCGCCCCGCTAAATTTAGCGAGAAATTGAATTGGTACTTATGTCACTTGACGTCAATTTTCCCGCTAAATCTAGCAGTGAAACTAATTTTGTTCGTGTTTCCCCGCTAAATTGAGCGGGGAAACACGAACCGTTAGCTTACTGAAGATGCAAGACGCTACTTCGTCGTCCCGAATCCTTTTTCCTTCGAACGCCTGCGAAGCCGTTGCGCCCTACGCAGCATCTTTCAAAAACCGTTCGCGCAGCATCGTAACCATCCGCTTGCGAGCGTGTGCGATTCATCGTGTGTTGAAAGTCGGAAGATGTGCTGTCCGTGGTGTCTTTTATGTGCAACTCTTTCGTAAAAAAATTTGAAATTTAAAAACGCGAACTTAACAGTGTACACATAATTTTAAATTTATTGGTAAAAATATATATATATACATCTATTTATTTATTTATTTGTGGACATCGTGCGCAAAAAAAAATAGTCGCGCTTATTTCTTCATTTTAAATTATGATGTGGGTTATACGGCGTAAAACATAGTATCGTCAAACTCGCATCGTTTTGGGTCACTTTCGAGCCAGACAGCTCCTTTGGAAGTTCAAAAGTTGACTTCATAGAGTTGTATGTTCACTCGGTATTGACAGCAGGGTAGACGCTATGCATGTTTTAGGCCAATCGTGTCTCCGGTCAGGGTCACGTGACTTCAGTCTAGAAGCTGGTGATGAAGCAGAACACGGCACCTGCCTGGAGCCCAAGGCCGCACATAGCATTCACTGCACTATCAGCCTTGGGTACAAGTGACAAATCCGCACGTTGATGCCCCATAAGATAAGCCTTTTGTTCGTGCACTTCCGTTTTGGCCTGTCCTTATCTCCTTTTCTCTTTCTCCCTAAGCTGAATGCTTGATAGAAGGTGCGTGGTCACGTGGCTTGACGGATGACCTTGCCAATATCGGAATGCGTTCGGCCGGACCCATGCAGTTTCGTTTTTTTTTGCGCCCTGCGTGGCTGCTGCGAATTTCTGCTTCTGCAAGCGATTTCTTCAAAGAAGCCCAAGAATATTTTGTGATGCGTTGAATCTTCACGGACACCTTCCTTCTCGTTTTTGTGTTTGAGAGGTGATTACGCCGTGGCCGTGTCGACATCTATCTTGGATTACCTTTCAAGTCCCGTCTCGTCAACGTAAGTGCGCTGCAACCTACTTCGCGACAATAGATCGTTTTCCTAAAGGTACTCTTCTAGATTATTTCTAGAATTAGGCCGTGTCTATCTCCTGGCAGCCGGGAGAATAATTGTGCAGAATGTTTCGGCATTGGTGCGATTGCGCTACAAGCAGAAAGTTACGATATGCCGCCGACAAAGTTTTGACGTGTCGCCAAGAAGGACAACAACAACAAAGAATCTTAATTGCGCGTTCTAAAATTTGACGCGCGGCTTTACGAGTCGCTTGTAAAAAGATTGTTACGATTTTGCGAAATACTGGTAAACAACGCTAGGTTACCGTCATAATCTAAACCCTGAGGTAAGGATAAATCAAATAACGTACAACTCTCATTGACTCAGGGTTTATATTATGATGTTTCCTAACCGGCTTGCCTACATACCTTCGCTCCTTGCAAAGGTTACCGTCTCGCAGACGGCACAAACCGATCCCCCGACGGCGGCGTCTTGGCTAGCTTGCACACGGGGCCGCCGCCGCTCGATCGCCGTTTGGCCGGGCTCGCGGCGCGACAATCGCTCGAAGCGGGGGAACGGCGTTATGTAACGAAAGGCAAAGGGCATCTACACCACGAATGGGCAAAAGCCGATGCAAAGGCGTGCGCGAACGTAAACAACGGTAGAAAAGTGCAGTTGCTCGCCGCTATGAGATGCGTGCCGCAAACTCGGTAATCCGCGGGCGTATCCCTCTCCTGCCGCTCATACTTTCTCTAACTTGACGGACACTGTCTCGCGGTTCATGCCGACGAAACGATCGGACGATCGTCGGGATACCGGGTAATTGCTACAGCCGAGCGCGGCACAGTTTACCATTGCTCTCGCTATGCAGGGTCGAAGAGTCAACCACCAGCATGGTGGATACCGGTGTTCGACGTCATGATGTGACGTACGTGCAATGCCTAAATACCGGGTGCTATTTTTTTTATTCTTGCAGATTTGTTTTAAAAGAAGCCGTGAAAACTACACTTATGCGGTTTGTGCGAGTGAGTTATACGCCCAGGGGGACATTGTAGTTTTCTAATCTTTGCGATAAGTCGGCTAATTAATTAAAATTCACTAATTTACTTTTAATTAGTGGAAATAGACATATGGTTTCAATTAGAAACTTGCTGAGCGTCGTCCAAAACCCATAAATCAGTAATTTTTAGAAAGACTTTGAGCGCGTGTGAAGCGCAGTAGTGCGCTGAAGTTACCACTCGTGGACCAGGTACAAGGCTGTGGCTAGATAAGAGACGGAAAAATTGCGCGGGCGCCTGACCGAAACCGCTAGCTTTGTACCTGCTCCACGAGTGGTAACTTTCTCACGCGCTGAAAGTCTTTCTGAAAATGACTGATTTAGGGATTTTGGACGACGTTCAGCAAGTTTCTAATTGGAACCATATGTCTATTTTCACTAATTTAAAAATTAAGTAGTGAATTTCAAATCATTAGCCGACTTATTGCAAAGATTAGCCACCCACATAATGTCCCCCTGGGCGTATAACTCACTCGCACAAACCGCATAAGTGTAGCTTTCATGGCTTTTTTAAAAACAAATCTACAAGAATAAAAAAAAACCTGTATATCAGGGTCTTGATATCTCCATAACAAGACCCTGATACGGTTATATAAAAAATTGGGCAGATCTGGCTTGATAAGGCTTATATAAACTGATTTACTTGATATAGCCAGATCTGCCCAATTTTTTATATAACCGTATCTATTTTTTTATATAAGTTCAGATATGCCATTTTCGTAAGGTTAAAAAAAATAAAAAAGAGAAAATATATAATAAAACAGCAGTAACTTTTCTTGATTTCGGAAACGTTTTAGTACGTGTTACGTGGCTATTTTCATCCGAGTTAAAACCAAAAATGAAAATATAAATGCTCACAAACGAATGCAAACCAGAAGGAAAGTAAGGACGCAAGCCGCATGGCCATTGCATCAACAATGGCTGCTGCGCTCGCTGCATCGCTGGCTTCCACATCGTGCTGGTACGGAGGCTGCGATCGCTCTAAAGTCACCTCCAACCCTTAAACATGCCCCCTCATACAATATTTGACGCTACCATTGCGTGTGGATACCTCCTGCGATCCGAAACAGCGCAAGTACGTCGTTAGCGCTGGCAATCGGGTATGAAGCAAGCGCCGCCATCTTCTCACGCGCCTTTGCGGTAGTAAATAGCTAGTAAAAAGGTAGTAACGGTCCAGAAAAAAGGTAGTAATGGCCGCATTTGCTAACGTTTTACTACCTATCGCACGTTTGAGGTAGTAAATAGTTAGTGAAAGGTAGTAACGGTCAGGAAAGCGGTAGTAACTGCTGCAGTTACTAGCTTTTTACTAATTTTTCTTCAAGAGTGAAGAGCAGTTTCAGTCTTCGGAACCACGTCCCCTATTCCATCTTTATTTCTGTACGACACAAACACGTTATCTAAGCATTCAGATCATAGCCGATATTCCCCGAAGGTTGGAAAGCCCATTCCCTCGGTCTTAACTTCTGAAACATAAGCCCCGATAAACGCCGACTATTTTTCTGACCCGGAACTTGACACCCAAAAACACCAACTCTGCGGGTAAAACACACACACCAAAAGAAGCACGACCGATTTGAAAATAAAATAAACACCAAAAACACAGAACCCTACTTGGACCACAGATTTTACGATGTATAGTGATAAGAAAATATTGCGTTATTTATATTTATTTCTTTAATAAAAATGTAGAAACAAAGCTCGAGGTGGAGAATAACATGTAATTATTCCTCTTAACATGACACTGACAGGTCTAAAGCTCTTCGTTTAAACCTAGACATCAAAAAAATACTTGACGGCTTTTAATTGATCCCGTTGTGGCGCTTTGGCGTTTTTGTTGCGATTTTTATTCCGGTTTGTGCGACAGGGTGACGTGTTGTAGCTAATAAGTTTCTCTAATTCTTTTTGCTTACTCGAAAACCATTTTTCATGATATGGCAAACTATTAGTTTGCCATATTTCATTAAAAATGGATTTCCAACAAAACTTACGTACATATGTTTGTTTATTTCGATATAGGCAAAATTTCGAACAAAAAGTCTTACGAACAAATGTTTGATTATTTTGATATTGACAAAATCACGAAGTTGGCCAAAGCTGGAAAGAAAACTTGAAGGGCAACCTCTTGAAGCCTCAAGAATATGAGATACTATAGCTTCTTAATTGTATACTGTATATGCTGCAACATATGCAAATAATTAGTTAATGACTGCAATTAAGATAAAAATCGATTTCCTTGGCAGGAGCAGCACATCAAAATAAGCGCAAGCTTCAAAGAGGTTGAAAAAAAAAAGGCGTTTTGTCCAAATTTAGTGAGTTTATCATATCGCGAACGTTTCCGGCCTGAAGACAGAAAAAGGGATTGGTATATAGATCAGTCACGTCGTTCAAAATAACCATTTGATATAACTCTCCCGTTTTGTATGCAACCGTATCCAGCGTGAAAGTGGCGCGAAAGGCACAGTTAATTGCGGCCGTTCGGACTATGGACGTCGTTTGCCGCGATTGGACGTTTACACGAGTCTCCTGCTCCAAGCGCCGATAGAAGAAAATAAAGGGAGAAGGTTTCCGAGCAAGGAGTCCGAAAATTCAGTGGACTTGGC
>JAZHYW010009745.1:0-15920 GCA_037355805.1 Ixodes ricinus
AATGGACATCCCAGTGAACAATAAATCTAGCATTTTACTGCTATAATTATTGTTCACTGAGACGTCCATTTTGTTAAGTCACTGCAGCTAGCAGTTCAACAGTCTCTAGCCGTCGCTGCAAGGTGCAGACAACACGCCAGCTAATTTTTAATGTCGGAATGATTCCCGTCGTCACGCATGACGTGCAGCTCAGTGATTGAGTGTCACAGATTTCTATCGCAGCAAGTTGCGGACAAAACGCCAACTAATTTTTGATGCGGGAACAATTCAAATTAAATATCTAGTGCCCATGGAATGTGATTAGGCTGTGGGCCCAGGTTACTTTCAGCAGTTAACGCCAGCTGCGCATCCCAGAGGTTAGCGGGTGCTTAAACACTGTGTTAAAAATTTGAAGCAAGTGCACACAAGATCCAGTAGTAGGTAAAACATGTTCATACCTTTTTCTTAATAATTAGTGCGCCATTTCCAGCTTTCATGTGGAAGGCAATCTAATTTCCAGAGCAATGAAGTCCATATGAAGAACTACAGATCCTGGAAAAGCAAAACAATATGGAATGTGATTAGATTATGAACAGAATGTGATGACAGAATAAACCTTCAAATTTCTGCAAACTATGAGTTACACGTAAGCGCAGTGCAGGAGCCTCAGCTTAACTCTGGTGGGCACTAGACAGCGAAACCAACTTGTGACTTATGCTATGAAACCTTTTTAACAAGGGAAGTCCAAAAATGCCTTTGAAGACAAAATTGCTGCAATCAATGAGTTTCTTCTAACATGCTGTCACGAGTTAATTTAAGAAGTTACTGCCAACTGTGCCTCCCAGAGATAATTAAACACCGTGTTAGAAGAAATTTCAAGCAAGTGCACATAAGATGCGGTACGAAGAAAAACATGTTCATACCTTTATTCTTAAGAAATAATTAGTGGGCCACGTCCAGCTTTCATGTGGAAGGCAATCTCTAACTTCCAGAGCAATCAAGTCCATATGGAGAACTACAGAACCTGGAAAACAAAACAATAAAATGTGGAATGTGATTAGGCTCTGAAGAGAATGCAATGACAAACTAAACCTCCCAATTTTTGCAAACTATGAGTTACATGTAAGCGCAGTGCAGGAGCCTCAGCTTAACTCTGGTGGGCAGTAGACAGTGAAACCAACTTGTGACTTATGCTATGAAACCCTTTTAGCAAGGGAAGTTCGAAAAATACCTTTGAAAAGGAAATTGCCGCATTCAGTGAGTTTCTTCAAGCCTGCTGTCACAAGTTAATTTCAGAGGTTACTGCCAAGTGCACCTCCCAGATACAAACAGGTGTTTGAACACCGTGTTAGTAAGAAATTTCAAGCAAGTGCACACAAGATGCAGCACTGAGTAAAACACGTTCATATCTTTATTCTTGAAAAATAATTAGTGGGTTACGTCCAGCTTTCAAGTGGAAGGCAATCTTCGTAACTTGCAGAGCAATCAAGTCTATACGAACAACTACAGAACCTCGAAAACAAAGAAAAACAAAAAAATGTGGAATGTGGTTAGGTTCTGAACAGAATGCAATGACAAACTAAACCACCCGATACCTGCAAACTATGAGTTACACGTAAGTGCACTGCAGGTGCCAGTGTGATTTAAGAAAGCTGTAAACCCAAATGAAATTACTTGAAAGGGGCCAGGACACAGAAATTTGGCAAGTTAGAGTATTTGTTACATGACAGCACCATAGGTTATTGGACATACGGAAAACATTTCAGAATATTTAAAGCTCCAATAATCACAAAAACATATCTTTTATTATTTCTGGTTTTTATCTGGTGACCAGGGTACCTGGGTGACCGGGCGATGCCTGAACATTAGACTCGGAGAACACCAAAGCTGATTGCAAGGGACCGCATACTCACATTTAGCGGTGCACTGTTGAGATTGGGGGTGCGAACCGCAGTTCTGCAACACCACCGTAATGTTTCAACACCAAGACCAAATGTGTAGAGAAATTAAGAAACCTGTTACATAACAAGAAACAGACCATCTTGCGTGAGCCAACCTTCGCTGACTCCAACGAACAGTGAGATTCATTTTCTGGATCTTGCTTAGCATGTGGAGTGTGAAATGAAGGTTTGATTCCACATCCGGGGTTTGATTCCACATCATTCGATTGCATTAAAACGGTACACCGCAAACTTGCGGACATGACGTCCCGAAACTAAGAGCACACTCGACGAAAACAGCAGAACCAATCACTAGGGCACAATACCACTAGCAGACAATAGTTGCTAGAATGATGGCAAGCTGAAGTTTTCAAATAACCAACCTGCAGCAAAAAGATGTTAGAGTGCTCCATCACAGTTGTGGTAGCGTGCCCCGAATGACCGGCATGGGATAGCGGCTTTTGTAGAGGCATTGCAGCTGACGACCAGTGCTGGCAGGCTCCTAATGCTCCCAACTCGAAATCCACCAGGACAAGTTCCAAGAGCCGCTGTTTTTCCCGTGGTTGGCTCGAGAATGATCGGTTCAGTAGCATCCCGTGGTCCGTCCAGCACATAAGCCCCGTCATTGCTGGCGATGCTCAGAAGTATAATCTGCAACAAAAAGATGCACGAGTGCTCCATCATGGCTGTGGTAGCGTGCTCCCCCCCCCCCCCCATTTCAGCCTTTGGAGCAGGTGATTCTGGTTCATCACCTTGTAAAAAGCGATGCAAGTACTATAGAAAACCCCGCAGTTCCTCAAAGTGCCATAAAAACTATTTTAACTGCGATTATAACACAGACAAATATTTGCAGCAAAAAGATTGACGTTAGAAGTGTTGTAATAGAAGGGGATAGAAAGTAAAAACACAAAACGCATTTGAATCTCGATGCATTTACTAAATCAGTCCCGCCTTCGACAACTGCAGGGCAACAAAACTATTTTAACAGAGCGAATAAACCACACGTCGCAACATGCATTTTTCCTTAAAGAGATGGTGAACTGAAATTTGGATTTCAGAAAACAATGCAGGAGCTGTAGGTGGCTCTATAATCCCTACAACACTACTCGTAAGGCGATATCTCGAATGGACGGCCGTATTTTTGGAAAAAAGAGTTTGAGATTGAACGAGGCCAACGAGGCACATGACGTCGACGTATCTCGTTTCCTCCTCTCTTCGCTTCACCCCCTCAAGGCGGCGGCGGGAAGACGTGAGACCATTCCCTCTCCTTCTCGACTCTTCTGGAAAAAACAAGACAACAAAAAGATCTGTCGAATGCGCCTCCTTTTTTTAAAAAAAATACGGTCATCCGTTTGAGATATCGCTGTATTATTGATGTTTTGGTGTTTGTAGCATCCCGTTGCACGCTTTTGCCGCCGTGTTTTGTGGAACCCAGATTACGGTTCAGCATCCCTTTAAAAAGCAAATATAGCGAGGAAGAATCATACGAGTGTTCCTCAAGTAATCGGGGCCACCGGAACAATGATTGACACCTCTCTTCCTCGCATGCAAGGCATCAATAATCGTTCCAGCCAATGGGAAGCAACTACAAAGGGAAAGTAAAGCTTGGACACTCTTCTCGGAAAGTGGCTACTTTTCGCTCGAGCACATACTTTAATAGTCGCTTTTACGTAGGGAAATATAAGCGAGTAACTTGGGGTTCCTCAATTTCATGAAAGGACAAAATTGTATCTGTCTACGGCAGAGTGCTTGCTCAGCTCACCATGGGACAGAAGTGGTTCGTGTACCACAGTCCTATTTATTATCGAGCAGTCACACATCACATCTGCTGAAAGTATTTAATAAATCATAGCGGCAAAAGCAGGTGGGATGTCATCGTCTGCTTCCAGTCAGCATCTAATGACGCCGGTGGCGCCATCCTGCGGTATGTTATGCAAGCACGGTCGTCGTTAGCCCGGTAGGCCTACCTCGAAACGAACGAACCACTGGTCTCTATGATAATTGCTGGATAGCGTTTCCCCGCTTGCTCGCTGCAGCGCGAGTGCAGCCACCGAACAACCATCTTGCACGTCGAAAAATTGTGTTTTTGGAGCGTTGCGGAGGCTGGCGGCAGCGTGCTGAAGACATGTTTTCTACTCGTTTGTCGTCATTTGCCGAAAACGTTCTTTAAAACCCTGTGTAAGCCGTAAAACTTGCCGTTGAGAAAACGTGGAAATTTTTACGGCAGCACAGTGCCACAGGAGAAAGGCAGAACTTGTCGAAAGCAAGTTTCGCCGGTCTAGCAGCGTGATCAAAGCTTCTTTGGCCCGCCAAAGTGCCGCGTCTCTGTGCCTTATTATTTTTTTTTTAGGGTAAAAGCGCTGAAAACAACGGACAAGTAAAAGAAACGAACGACACAGAGCGCTTGTGCTCTGTGCCTTCGCATGCTTGGATAACGATCAAGAATTGACACCGTGTGGATGTGTTTTGCGAGTGCAATGTGCGTGAAGCCATATGTGCTTCTGGAGCAGTGTTTTACTGTACTCCGACGACTGTATTTGTAACTTCCGGCACTCGCGGTCCAGAAAGAGCTTGATCCACTGTCCAGTGGCAACAAATGAAGGGGGGGGGGAAGGTATGTCTTTTTTTATTGTTAGACAGTTTACAGAATATCGCGCACAACAGCTGATCACTGATCAGTGCTGGCTCATTATAAACCTACTTTATTGCACTTGACGTTTGAGCGCGACTCGCCTAATTGTGATTGGTCAAGAGGCTGCACACGACCGTATGGGTCGCGCTTCAAAAATGTTCATTCTCGCTGTCTTGTAGTTTTGCTTTAAAAAACCCTGCTTGCTCCACAGCGTTGCTCCATTTGTGCTGCCATGTGATCCATTAGAGTAGATATGGAACATGATTAATAGCCATGGTTAATAGCGCATAAGAGTAACCGTACATATTGTTTTCCCTCTTTATTGATAGCGATTCGCCGGAACAGCTGGACGGTCCAGAACTCCGTGGCCGATATATGATGCAAAGACATCTACGCGTGACACACCTTCAAAACTCTGCCGCGGCGGCGATTCTTGATCGGTATCCAAGCGTGCGAAGGCAGGGAGACGCAGCGCTACGGCGTGCCAAAGAAGCTTTGATCACGCCGCGACCGACGAAACTTGCTTTCGACGAGTTGTGCCTTTTTCCTGCGGCACTGCGCTTCCGTAAAACTCTTCACGTGTTCTTAAGTCTCACAGCTTTAAATAACTTCTTCGGCGAATGACGACGAACGAGTAGAACACGTACCTCACGCTCAGGGGTTTCCCCAGGAATTGAAATCAGGGAAGGGGGGGGGTCTAAATTTTTTGGGGGGTTAAAAGGGGGGGGGGGGGCATTGCGAATATAGGAGTCGTGAATTAAGGGGTGCCTTCGGAAAAACGAGGGGGGTCTACACCCCCCCCTAGGGGGGGGGGAGGTCTAGGGAAATTCCTGCTGCCGCCAGCATCCGCAACGCTCCAAAAACGCAATGTTTCGACATGTAACATTGCCGTCCGGTGGCCGCATTCGCGGAGCGGGGATGCGCGATGTGAAACGAACATATACTGCCTAAGACAAGGACTTTTTTTATTTATTTATTTATATATATATACTAAAGAAAACATGACATGCTCTCTTAAATTTCAGCAGCGAGAGCTCCCATTATAATTATTCAACGAGCGCGGTTCTGTGTTTTTGATTTCTTTCGTTCTTCTTACGGCGCCCGAAAGCGAAAAGGTACGAACAGGAAGTGTTCGGTAGAAACCAGAGCAGACCAAACTCCCATGGCAATGAGCCCTTGTCCTGCACACGTCAATCGAGTCGAGTCTGATGCTAGGATGCGTTGCCCTCGTGCAACTGAGTGGGGAAAGCGGAAGCAACAAGGTTGAGCGCGTTTTCTGACACAACACGCGGTATTGCGTTAAGCTAAGGCCGGTTCAGACATTTGCGTTTGACTGCGTTGCGTCGAGAACCGAAAGCAAGTCACCGGCACATCTGTGCCTTGTATGAAGCGTGGAATCCAATTCAAAGAATCATCTTGGCACGCGAAATAAGCAGCAGCAGCAGCAGGGATGTCTTGGTTTGTCGCCGCCGCAACGCAGTCAAACACAACTGTCTGAACCAGGCTTTACGCGTCTTTCATTCCTTCTGCACTTCGATTATCTCTCAAGGCGCATGCGAAAATGAGCTACTTACCTTTTAAGTGCGGTTGAATGGCGACAGGTGATCGCGGCGACAGCGAGGTACGCAGCCACGCAGCGGTGCCGACCGTCGCTCCGACGGTGCGGCACGTGAAGTTCACGTGACGGACAGACGCTCTTCTCCTCGCTGTCTTCGTCCGCGAGCTGAGTGCGCCGGCTTTCGGGTGGGTCTCCCTCCGCCGCTCCGATGGCGAAATGCCCCAAAGCAAAGAGATCTCGCCCTCGGCGGCGTTTTCCCCGAGCGCGCCTCTCAACGCTTTCTTTTTTCAAGTTCCTTCCACTTCTTTTCTTTTTTTTTGTTTTTACAATGTGTGTGTTTTGCGGTTTGGACTCCGTCACTCTTAAGCTGAGAGTATAGAGGAAGCTAAGGTGCTTGGTGAACCAATCGCACGTCTGGCTTTAATCACGTGATCACGCTCCCTACTACTAAGCGTTGTGAATGATGATGGGGAGAGGAGAGGGCCCTTCTGTAACCCCGCGCAGAGAGTGGGGCAGGTGATAACTGATCCGGCGGGCGCTTAGCTCTCCCAGCACTGTCAGCTTAGGAATGAAGGGAGTGCTCCCTCAAGGACGCCGAGTTCTCTTGAAGAGATTTCAAGAGATTGCTAATGGTGTGGGGCAGTGTGGGGAAAACGGGAGGGCAACTGTTCTCTCATCACCCTCTCTCGCCCTTTCCGAGGGAGAGATAGAGTTCTTGCGCCAGGCCGAGCGACCTTGTAAGCAACCCGTTTCGAGGCCGTTGGAGCGCTGTTCCGCTCTTCCCCCGTACGGGGAAGGACCCTCGAATTCTTTCGTTTGTCTGTGCTGGTATTGGCTTACCGGGTATCCAAAAACCAATCTGGTAGAGATTGCTTAGACATGACAGCTCTAGGGCAACAAGACAAAAAGGGTCTGGCAGACACGACGCTCCGAACTCAGCTTGAAGCCTAATGTAAAAATTAAAAAGAGAATGATAAATCAAATGTCTCCCAACGAAAAAAAAGGGGCGATATAAACTTCAAGAAAATCGTCAGCCACTTTGGCGTTCCCTCGGAGCACCAGCGAAGCTAACTAGCTTATGCCTCAAAATAAAACAAAAAAATTAACAGAAAAGCACGCGCAAAAAAAAAGAATTAAAAAAAAACATGCACGCAGATGTGGAATGCGCCAGATCGGTAGTCTAAAATACCAACCACGTGCAGAATCCCTTGCGCACTTCCACCAGCATTGTTCCATGTGTTAAACTAATATGTTGAGGGTCTACTAATGACGGCATGATCACGTTACACACGCTCGCGTGCACACTTGCTGTCTCTTAAGGTTATAAAGGTACGTTTATACTCCAACGTATTGTCGACGCGGCGTAGCGCAGCGCACACAGATACTGATTGGTCGCAGAAATCGAGTTCCTGGCCGCCGGCCAATGAAAGGCGCGCGTTCTGCGTTACGCTTCGTTCACTGCGCTCAACGTGGGAGTATAAACAGCCCTTTAATTAAAAGCAGAACGGTCCGCCGTCATTGTGAGGACCCGGCCACATGATCTGGGGATTCGCGTCATGGGCTTCTGATAAAACTAGCCTTTTAAAGGCGGGGCAAAAGGGCGGGGTGTCTGTCGTGGGGCATTAGACACGGGCTTTTGACATTGGGTGTTTGCGTGAACCACCAGGTCTTACATAGGGCAGGAACTTTCTGTAAAGCGGTCTCCCTTGGGGAACTTGGCAGTCCACTGTGATAAGCGTTCGTATGATTCTTTGCTAGATAAAACACCGATTCCGGGCAAGTAGGGACCGAAAACAGAGGGGAAAATTTTCGAGGCATGCAAAATCTGTGTAAAGAAGGATGACGGTTGCATCAGTGCGTCGTCACTCTTTTCATCAAATAAGAAATTCAGATTCATTTGGGGTGGGGTATAATAATGTGTGTATATATGTTCGTGTTTTCCAAATAAAATTCAGTTGCCAGTAGTGCTCCGAGTGTGCACTCCTACTTCTTTGTGCTCGATTTTTTTTTTCGTTTTTAACAATAGGCTTTTGCAGCTGACTTCACTTCCGGCTAAACTCTAAATCAAAACCAACGTTATCGTCTGCTATCAGTGTCTTGGCGCCATGTTGGAGGCATTCGGCGTGTTATTGTGGCATCAGTAGTGCAGTAAAGTCATAGAGCCGTCCTTGTATAACCACGTTTCTGAATATTTTCTTGTCCTGTCAATTGCAGCGGGGTTCTTCACCGGACACGAAATGAAGTCCATAAACCCGTAGTTAGGGTGCGAAGCTTTTCTGTCGAGGTCATAGAGTCAGCATAATAATCTGGAGCGAAAGGTCCCATGCATTTGGCCGCGATGGAACGGCGAGGCATTGACGCGGACATCGGCAGCCCCATTTGGCGGCCCCGATGAGCCCATATCGCGACATTTCTGATCCTAGTTTTCGGTCCCCAGAAACAAATATACTGTCCTCATATCAAGATCGACAATGAAATAAAAGAAATTCTTCATTAACCCTTTGCTCATGTGTAGTCATAAAATGATGTGCTTTTATCCGGGTCTCTGAAAAAAGTGCTGAGGTTTTGTACGGGTCCGTGAAAAGCTTTTGTCCGGCAGAGCTCTTGTTCGGGATTCATGGATTCATCAGTGACGATGTTTACATCACCCCCACGGATTATAGTCACGTGACTTTGTGACTATTATATGGAGCGCTATTTCCACTGTGGTTACGTGGTGGCTCCAATTTGTTGTATGGTTACAGACGACCGACCGGCGGACCGTTACGGACGCGTAAAGTGTGCAGGGCTCGCCCATAACTGCTATCGCAAAGCAAGCTATGTTGTGAAACGACACAACGCTCGTTTTGATGAAACCGTCGATGGGACAGCGCAGTGTCGACGAGACGATTTGTCAATGAAGCATCATCCAACAAACTGATTGCCATAGCGGATCAAACACGTCGATAAAACTCATTTTCCGGATTGCTAGTTGGAGAGGTTAATAATCATATGATTTGCGTAATACCGAGGCAAGAGAGAGCGGGCGCACTACTGAAGGAATGCCCCTACTAAACAAGAGCTCACGCGTTGAAAGCATCCGCCACAGTAAATATATTCAAACCAACATTTCCAAAAAAAAAACAAAAAAACATTGGAGAGTGTTTAGCGTTTTACAGCGATAGCTCTTGGCATCTGTAAAACCCGCGAACGGTTCCACTTGCCTTCACTACAAAAACAGATCTCAGCTTAATGTTTGAATGATTAACTGTCGTAAAGCACCAACCTATGAAAGACTAATCGAAAATTATTCAGTCAGTTATTAGTGCACCCTTCCCGCGGATATTTATTTGTTCTATTTATTTATAAAATGCCTACAGTGTGCAGAGGGCATTATTTTAGGGATTAATTTCGTACATAAACTATCAAATTGTCACAGATAGAGAAACACAGCGTCCGACTACATAAAAGTTCAGATGTCAAATTGAAAAAAAAAAAAAACAGGAATAATAAAAAGAAGCACAATGCATCAAGAGCACAGCGCTCAAATCAAATATCACGCATATATATGGCACTATAGAGGTATCACTGGTGACGCGTATTCTCGGAGATCACTCCAATCACGAATCAATTTTCGGGGAAAAAGAAAGAAGATTATTCAAACAATAACAATCTGGTTTTAAAAGTGGTAGCTTACGTTAAAAGCACTTACGCTACTTTCGCGAGCACTCTGCTCCTGAAATAGATGCGAGTGGCTTCCAGCTTTTCTCCTGCACTTTACAATACTACAACAACACCAAAATATATTTCCGCGTGAAGGCTGCACGTGCCCGAGGCTTGTCGTTAAACAGCGAAGGCTACCGGCACGAAAGTGCAGCCTTCAGACGTGTTTTCACGGAATGACCGCTTGCGCTAGAAATTTCTATTTCAAAGGGAGGATTACGCGCTAGTTCGCGCGTGTCGCTGACTGGTTGGAGCTAGGAGCACGAGGAGCGCAAGCTCATTCTACAGAACGTGCTATAAACACCAGGAATACTTCGTCTCACCTCAGCATGGACCATTGTTGGTCACACGTGCTAAAAGCGCAAGCTAATTGTTTTGGATGACGCCTCGGCGGGCAAACGAGCGCTCGCGGGTGCACAAGCATTGACACAGCATCTGCGGTTCATTCTGGGGTATAGCGCGTGATGCACGTTAACGACCTCAGGTTAGCGGTCGTGCTTCACTAGCTACGCGTGTCTCATGTACAGCGTGAACCAGTGTCGCAAATCTTGAAAGGCAGACCGACTTCACGCTGAATAATCTTTCACGAACCATTTGTGGGACCGGACATTTCATCGAACGCCGTTTCGTCGAACGCCGTTTCATCGAAGCCGTTTCATCGAATGCCGTTTCATCGAACGCCGTTTCATCGAACACCGTTTCATCGAAGCCGTTTCATCGAACGCCGTTTTATCGAACGCCGTCTTATCGAACAACAGGGTGGCATTCCCGCTTCCTCAAGCTGGTCGGAGGTGCCCATCCCGGGTTCTGGAAGTTTTTCACTTGCCTCGCCGCAGAACATCAACTGACGGAAGACAAGCTGGAGGCGATGCTGAGTTCCCAAGAGCCTCGTCACCAGAAGAAGGCCATAGTAGCAAGAAATGAGAAGGTCCGCCTTTTTTGTAAGAACCGACGGAGCATGGCTGTGGGGGACTTTTTGAGAGCAATTGCTCATCATTTGAAACGGTGAATGGCTGTCGCACGAACACATGAGCCCCCGAAATTTTTCAAATAAAATTTGAAGTGACGTACTTACTTTTGACTTCATTGAGTCTTAGAACTAAAAAACACAATGTTTCGTTGTAGTTTCATAAATAGTACCTCAGCTTTAGCTACTGCAAGCTACGGGCAGTAAAAGAGTATCAATAGAAAGACATGAGAGGCTAGGAGGCTCACATGGCTAAAGTTGTTGCGCCTGCGCAAAACCTAAGCCGCCTTCTGGCCTCCATGAGTTGGAGTGCGCTCTTACCGGGAGTGCGACTTTTAATTTATTTGTTACAATACCCTCAAGGCCCATCTGGTAATACAGAGGGGTGAACAGATAAGCATAATATGCGAAACAAACATAAAAATCGGTACAAATATCCTCATGGGTTACTTGCATCAAAATAAATTGTAACAGCTACAAGTTTGGACATTAAAAAACCTGACGATGGAATTGGTGAATGACACGAAAATGCACTCGATCCGGAAAAAAAAAGCATCTTTCACACTTCTTATATAAAAGACATTCGATGAAACGGCCATCAGCGATTCGATGAAACGGCGTTCGATGAAACGCGGCATGAAACGTCCATTTTTCGAAGTGTGAACGGCGTTCGGCCATGCTCCGTTGAACAGGCTGCGCCACCGCCTAAGCGCGACGTCATAGATTTGGTGTAGGTGGGACTCTTGTTTAATTAACGATTCACTATGGCACATCGACTGTAATTTCGCGCTCATTTGCTTTGAAATAATGTTTTCGTCCGAAATACCATATATAGATAACGAATGACGAGTCACTGATCATTTATACGCCAGGCGAGCACGGGATGGCGGCCCCTCTCATTGGAAATGTACCGGCGATTTTGGCACGGGTGTTTATTTCAAATTCATAATATAAGCACTCCTGACCTGTCCAATCAAAAATATGTTTGCTTTTTTGGCAGCAATGACAGCAGGGTTGCACACAAGCATATATGCATTTAAGCACGTCCCTTATTATAGGGAACATTTAATCGAGAAGCGTAATTAAGGTAAGTTAACGTATGGTATTTTCGTATAAAAATAAAAAAAATTAATACTTTTGTCAGATAAGTGCACACGTCAGTACTTATATGATTGTGTTGTTACCACGAAGCGCGCGAGAAAGACAAACGTTCTTGAAAATAAATGTGAAACAGATACTTTTATGAATATATTAATTAATTAATTCATTCATTTATGTATTTTCAGTGTTCACAAACATAATAAATAAATTATCGTTGTCCTTTATATTTATGCATATCTACTATCAATGACACATTCATAGTGTCACTAAATCTGAGTTCTGTGGAGATGCCAAAACGGTGTTCGGTCATATTCCGAAACCGTTCGTGAAATCAAGAACAGAATTTCAAAAGACAAAAAGAAAAAAAAATTATGGCAGCGCTACTCTACCTATACTTCGTTTCAGCTTCCGTCCGAGCGCAGCCAAAGGCTGAGGGACGGTTCGCAACTTCGAGAAGAGCATTCTTACGCACCACAAAGTAGTCCGCGATAAAGTAACACTTTATTAACTGTTTTGTGCGTAAACATTGCACAATATTCCAGATTGTGTACTGCTGAGAATGATTTGCAACTAAACGAATTAAATATCTGAAGTTTATGTGTCTGTTTCATATATGTAAGTGCATGTGGTTTGGCTGAAAACACGCAGCACTCCGCTGGCAACACGGCTGCAGCGCTCGGCTTGTTCTGTGTGATTTCGTTCCCGTAATGGCCGAATCATGCGCTTCGCTGCTTTCCTCACCGAGTCGCTTCAACATGTCGCTTGCGCAAAGGCACGTTTGGGCGTCAGGCGCGACAGGTTGTGATGAATGTCTACTTTCAAATTCGGCAGGAGACTCCGGCCGCGTCGTACCGCGGATGCCTTGTAAACCAGAAAAGCGTCCGGGCAACTACAATTCGCTGATACGGGGCGAAATCAGGGCACCCATTTACCTGCCGATCACATTGAACGCCGAGAAGCTGGTGAAAGGACTGCGCCTCGAGCCATGGTATATCCAGACAATACAAGGAAACATCAACGGCCGGGTCATCGGGCACGTCGCAATGTGTACTTACATTTCGAAACTATGCCGAACGACGGTGGAAAGCTCGGACACAGACGCCAGCGGCCAGCCTACGTACTGACATCCCCTGTGACTATATTTCAGAACGTGAAAGGGCACTTTTAAACCTGTAGCAGACGATACCGTTGATGCACCCGTAGCAGACGAAATACTCGGCGAGCGCGGGCGGCGCGGACGACCAGCGGCGCAGCGGAGTGATACAAAAGTGCAGGCGAGATCGCGTGACCTATTGCCGGCGTGTGATTGGCTCCGGCCACACGTAGCTTTGGCTGCGCTCGGACGGAAGCTGAAACGAAGTATAGGCATCGTTCGCAAGGCATCCGTTCTAAAGTTCCGGGAAGCTTGCTCGTGGGCGAAACGATCTTGTTGCTTTCAAGGTTGGAGGTTTCGCGCGCAGAAAGTGATGTCAGGCGATAACAGGCCGGAAATGGATTGTTGAGGTGAGCTCTTATTTCGGTTCATCTCTAAGTTGACAATACGGTGAAGCTACGCGTTAGCCAACCATTCAGTGGCCTGACTCCTATCGCTTGACTTCGCTCGCCCCGCGTGTGTATGCGGAGAAGGGGTGATCACGTGGTGCGAGACTGACAGTCAAACGGTCTAACAAGCACGTAGTTTCCACCGCGCTGTCAGCTTACTGGGGATAAAGTCCCCGATCCATGACTAAAGGCTTTGTGTGGCAACTCAGGACAGCGTGTGCTTCCGAAGGCGGTAATCCAGGGAATCCGGACTCAACGGGCGCCTCGCTCGTTCCTGGCGCACCTTGCACCCAGCTTGCACTAATGCTCCATACATAAAAAAAATAAAATAAAAATAAAAAAATATCAACGAACTTTAGTGTCCGCAGCATGCCCATTCACACACTATATTTTTTGTGTTTATTTATATCCCTGAAGGTTTTTCAAGAAAATGTTTGCGTCGTAAAAGAGCTGTGTGGTCGGTGCTGGTTTGTTGACGATTCGGTAACTAACAAACACACAGGAGAACAAATTAAAGTTCACAATCTTTCCACATCATGGCTTTCAGCTGGCTGGATTGGTACCAAGACCGAGCTTATAAGTAAATTTGGCTGTCTCGTACAGACAAATTTATTTATCTTCTAAATTCCTCTAAATTTATTTACCCTCTAATTTCCTCTGGGTCCTCTAAATTTCCGCTTGTGACAGTTCCCTCACTTCCGATGCACTTCGGTGGTCAAAACATTTTTTGTGAATCGGATTTCTTTAGCGCACGGATGCGACAGGCTCTGCTTCTCGGGACGCGCTGACCCACGTCTTCTGTACAGCCCATTTAGGGCCTTCGGACGGCACTCCAATGCGTGCTTAGAGTGCCGTCGGACGTGGGCACTTGAACGCTCGGCAAGAGTACCACGGCACTCTAGACACAGGCTTTTTCAAAGGCCATGCTAGATGGAGGAAGCTACCGCTAGTTACAGAACATTCCGCTCATTTAATCGAACATAAGAAGCTTAGCATACTTTTTAACATATCGTAGGGCGACATAGAGCAGTCTACATTCTTCCCAAAATAATTGAGGTATCGCTTACAGTGTAGAATCAACTGAACGTAAAGTGAACCCGTCAGTGGCAGTTTAAATGTGGCTCTGTTGGACAGCGAAATAAGACTTCTGTAATCCACACTAATGTATCTATATTTAAAGCCAGTCAGATCCGTACCACAAATATTGATATCCGGAATGATACGTGGTGCTTCCGCTGTCTATTACAAACTGTTTGATGAACAGCGGAAAAGAGCAGCGGTCTTGAATGTTCCCTTATATCGAAAACCTTCCAGTCAAATGAGCTTCGGAGAGCGAGGTTAAAACAGTTTAGGATGTAGCGAACTGTGCACAGTTAAAAGGTTTAACCCCCAGAGCTTTTCTTGAACAGAGCAGAAGACTGCCCGACTCCCGCGCTTCGGAAAGTAAAATGTAAAGATTGATAAAAGGTAGTAGTCAAGCCAGGTTTATTTAATGACTCAAAACAAAGACCGCATAACAAGTTTGGAAATCATCGCCAACAACTTTTCCAAACGCCCTGGCTCCGTCATTTAGTTTCTCTACGGCGGTGAAAATAAGGGAGCTCCTAGTGTCACGTACCATAAACCTGGCTTGCCGCCATGTGTAGGTTTTTTGAACCTATAAATGGCTTCGAAACGAACGCCGTGTTTAGGGCGACGCTTTATGAAATGGTCGTCTCGTGAAATGGTCGTCACGAAGCCGACCTCGTGCACGGAGGGAGGTTTTCCTCTTTGCTTGCTTTTAATGCGAATGTGGAAAAAATATTTTTTTTATATATACCTGTTCCTACGATCAGTGAGGTCGGGCTCAGCAGTATCTTGAAACGAGCCCCCCAAAATATAACAAGGCCCAAAAAACATCCCTGGGCTGCATAGCAACCCTAGGCACTTATGTAACGAAACATAATCGCACACGCTCGTCAGCACCCGCTCATACACCCGTTTACACACTGTTCTATATGTTTATTGTTTGATATATCTGTGTAGCAAAAACATTAAGTGCTTATTGCTTGGATAAAGTAGTGTCCCCGCTCCAATGATCTTCCTGCCGCAGGTAAGAATTAAGTTAATAAATACTGAAATATAAACCCGTCAAGGCAGGCTGTACCAACTCATTTATGAAAACATCCTTGCCCATCTTCCCCCCCCCCCAAAAAAAAAAAAGAAGAAAAAAAAAGAAAGCGGTGAGGAAAAAAGGTTTTCCCGAGAAAACGAACAAAAAATATCTGCGCCGAACAGCGTCGAATTCGCGCCGAACCCATAGCGGCGCCATCTGTCGACAGCCCGTGAAATCGCGAGGAGAAACTAACTCTCGTTACAGTTACTCTCGAGATCGAGGGAGGGTTAAGGGAGAGTATCATCGAAAGACGAAGGTCGCGGAAGAGTAACTTTCACGCAGAGAGAGTTAGAGAAGAGTAAGTTAGGGCACTTACTCTCCTTTGACACCTTTTTTTTAGAGTG
>JAZHYW010009746.1:0-42362 GCA_037355805.1 Ixodes ricinus
AAGAGCCCGACGGCTCGCGGCCGTAGTGCGTTCTGGCTCGCGCTCTGGCGGGCAGTCAGATTAAAAAAAAACCGCTGAAAACCACCCTGTGTACGGAGTCTAAAACACGATAATCATCGAATGGGAGTGGACGTAGACGTACACTTATCCGATACAAAGTTTCGCTTGATTCCTAAACTAATAATGCCGGCGTCCAAGTATCCCTTCATATCAAATTGTTAGACAGAACTGTTGAGAAGATTGTGTGTTTCTTGAAAAAGATTTCGGCCCCTCCCATCCGGTCCGCTTTTCTATGGGCCTCAAATAACGCGGGCGAATCTTTCCTTTTGTCGCATTTCCATTTCGCCGCTTCCGCAAATTATGAATGTGGTAGGTTTGTCCAATGGCTTAGGGCTCGCTTTTTGAAAGGAACCGAAAATAAAAACGGACCAGTACAAGTTGAACTATGCGAGACACTTGAAGAGAGCATGTCGTAATGAAAATGAACTGCTCTAATGTGGTAAGTCGGGTCAGTCAGCTCATAATTTTTCATCCACTCTTGAAAGGCCCCAGAAAAACAAGAACCAAGACAAGCTGAGTGACGCGAGGCGCCTCGTATCGCTCAGATTGTCCCGGTTTTTCATGTCCTTTCGACGGTCCTCTAAACGCACAGTGTTCGGTTTCTAAAAGCTGTTTTTATTTTGGCAGGGAAATAAGACAAAAATACGTAATACTTTTTCACACCAGTGCAATGCAATATAGACTTCTATTTCCAGCAATCTGCTTTCGGCCAAGCTTCCATCATGACAGGGGATCGGTCGGCGGCTTCGCGACTGATTTGGGAGAACCGGGGGACCTCGTGATGTCGCGGTGTATGTGTGTTGACAGGGGACCGTTTGGCAAGTTTGAGCTGACGCCGTCTGAGCTTATCGTTGGCTGGAATGTACTGGAGCCTGGGAAAAGGAAGAGGGAAAGGGGTAGGGCTTTTGGGAAAATAAATAAAAAAAGAGGGGGACAAAGGGTAGCGAGTGACATATAAGTTTCTCCTGTGAAATGAAGTTTTTAGCTGAGGAGGTGGCCGAGTGGGCTAACTATAGGTGCCTACATGTTTCTGCCGCTTCGCTGTTTAGGGTGGTGAGAACGTTTGTGATACCTCCTGCCGACAAACCAGTGTTGCCTACCTCGTCACCATGGCAACTTGCGCTGTTTTCGTTGACCATTTTGTTACACTCGCTGGTCGTGCGCTTGCACTACGCCGCTAATCCTCGTTATGCCCGTGTCCCACTAGAGCGACATACAGAAACAAAAGACAACGACAAGCGTCAAACCAGAGTCTTTCGCGATTTGAGAGGCTTTGTAGATTAAAGGAGGCTATGCTCAAACACGAGCATCATGCACGCGAGGCCAGCCGTACCCAGGGGGAGGGTTTCGGGGTTCGAACCCCCCCCCCCCCCCGAAATATATTCGAGCTCCCCCCCCCCTTTTACTGTCGGCTGGGGAAGGGAGGAGCGATTGGGCGCATTTCGAAAGAGGCCCGCGGTGGCCTCGATTTCGCTAAAGTCACTGGATCGGGAGACCCAGTGGGGGACCCGCTGGAGTTCCAGCGAGGGGTGCACGTGTGCCTGTATATACAACGCAGCACTCCTTACTACTACTGCTAACCAGAGGCACGTAAATTCCAGCGCGTCTTCACCGCGCCTTGAAAACCGCAACGCACCCGGCCCCCCACGACCGGTCTTTTCGGAACCACTCCGATAGCGCCCTCCTGCTTTCCCCTCTCATCCAAGTGCCTTTGTGTCATCCCCATCGGCAGAAGATCCCCCGGCTCCTCGCTTCCCCATCCTCATACCACGCTCCGTTCCACCGCAAAGTGGACCGTAGCGGATGCTAGAGACCGTCTTCGCCAATCGAAGGCTGAGAGAGAATTACATGACCTTGAGCTTTCCATAGCACACCACAGAGGGTAAGGTGACACTCGGAGCTGGATTGGCTGGGATAACTCGTAGCGCCCTCTGCGGTCCATTCTAAGGCGACACAGAGGAAATGTTCGCTCGAGCAATAAACACGTACGTTTGAGGGAAGCTCGTATCGGTTCTGTGTTAGTTATGGTGAATTCCACTCGTAGATCCGGAGCGCTTTCTAAAATCCGCGAGGGAGGCGAAATTCCGCTCCGTGGGACACACTCCGAATCGACGAGCGGAAGATGAACTCGCCTTTTGGAGCGACCCCTCCCCCGCTCCCACTGCTCCCCCTCGGCCGTTCAAGATGGCCGCTGCTCGAACTTGACGAGCCCCCAACGCTTAGCCGACTGATCTTTCCGACGACCAGTGACAACTGTCATTGCTTAGCTGCAGAAATACCACACGACACAGGACGGGCGAAAATATCCACTCCACGGAGCCCATGTCACAAATAACGAGGAAGTTTCCGCTTTCGGCACCGTCACATACCTTTTGGCCGCCTCGAAGCGGCGGGCACGCACAGCGATTGCCATCGGTGGAGTTCAAATTGCTGATACGACTTTAATAAACACAGAGGTAACAAACCATCACTGGCACAGTTGTTGCCTAATCCGTTCTTGCTTTATTGCGCGAGAAAACGTCGGCAGCATGCAGCGTAAAAAAAGTAAACAATCAGTGGCGGCAAAATGAACAGGCCTAACCTTGCGTCGGCCTCCTTCCGATTTTCTGCCGTTCTTTTTCTCGTTCTTCCTCTCACGATCACAGATGTCAGCGCTTCCGATTTGTCACGCTCCTGTCCCGGCTTCCAACGCGAGGTAGAAGCGTCCGAGCTGTCACAATCCCGCGTAAACAACCGATGCATCCAAGAAGACCCATCTCGACCGACCCGGCACCGTCCCCCGTCCCTTCGTCGACGGCGAGGAAGCGCGGCCGGTCGCCGGCAACGCCGCGTTGCGCATGCGCCACCGTCCTGGGAGGGGAAATGACGTAGCGCGCTCTGTGGCGCTCTGTCAAGTTCCGGGTAGATCTCTCGAATCCCGCAGATCAAGTTTGGCGGAGTTTGAGGCGCTCCACGGGGCGGTAGCTGCCAGAGATCTACGAGCGGAAGATGACCAAGTCGAGCCAGATCTGCGAGCGGAATATGCGCGCTCAAAATGGAGCGCTTTTGGAGCGCTCGAGATCTGCGAGCGGAATTCACCTATTAGTCGAACTTCCCAGAACACCGCGAGCGTGCGACGCCTGAGGGGCTTTGGGGGGCCTGCCGGGGGTATGGGATACGTTTCGCGCGGTGAAAAGAGGATGGAAAGAGAATGACGAAGATTCGTTCCGAGCTGTGTCTATAGTCGCAGGGGTTCCGAGTGTCACCGGACCCTGCGGAGGATGAGCGGGGCTGCGGTTAGGGAGCTGGGTCAAGTATGCCTGTATACATTCTTCTTATTCTCTTACCCCCGGTTCCCTCTCACCCAAGTCATGTTTACTGGGGCGGAGTTTAGGCAAATAAATAAATTTTGTCGTAAGCTGAAAGTAAGCTTTGAAACAATTAACTCCCGGTGTGATGGTGCAAGTGAAACATTTCGTTGCTCGCTATTGTTAATTATAGACCGATAACATGCTTCTGTTTTTAAAAAAGTCAATACAAAAAACGGCCATTCAAGATGGCCACCGTGTTCCAGAAACCCCCCCCCCCCCCAAAGAAATTTTCTGTGTACGGCCCTGCGCGAGGGTATCTTTGGCAGGCTTGCAATCACTCCTGCTTACTTCACGAGCACCGAACGACTAAACGCCTGCCAAAGGTACCATCGCGAGCATGCTGCATGGGTTTGAGGCTTGTCGCTGTCTTTTGTCTCTGTCTGTCGCTCTAGTGGGACACGGGCATAAGGGCTAGGGAGCGCCCACCACTTGTTCCAACGGCGAGGCTCCGGCGTGCGATGCCGGTCTGATGCGTTTCATTTTGTCGCGGGAACTCGAGTTTCGTTAAAAGCAACGCACACTACTGCTCGCAACTTCAAGATATGAAACACCCGAATAAAGAGAGCGACAGCCACCACGACTGCCATCCTGCTGAGCCTCCAACTCCTCTCTCGTGAACGAAAGTGGAAGTGTTCTCACAGCGTTGCCGGTTTTTCGAGACTACAGAAACTCAACGTTGTTTACGTTTAGCGAAATAAGAAGTGGAAAAAATTGGCGGTGGGAGAGTATCTGGGAAAGGGTAACAAGAAATTGGCGCCACCCTAAAGCGGAGCGAAAACATGTGGGCACCATAGGGCTAACCCGTCTCAGCTCAAGGCTGTATAAACATACAAAGCAAGCCAATTTTTTTTTCGTTTGAGACTTCGTCTGTTTTGTTTAGTGTTTTCTTTTTTGTCCGTAAACCCCCCAGTTCCTAGTTTACAACTATGCTCAATTTATTTCTCACGTACGTAGATCGGGCAATCAGGGAGCGACCGAATGATTCCGCGCCGGCTGCTGGCCATATTGTTATGTAGATGACTACCTAATCATGCATGAAGAGCAGACAGACAGTGAGTCTATCCTGGAGGCCTTCTTGTCGGGCCCCGCAGGCCTCGTCTTCAAAAGGGACGACCCCTCCGACGGAACTCTCCAATTCTTAGACCTTCGTTTGGCGATCCATCCCGGGGGAATCTGCTGGGAGTTTAGGCAAAGGACGGAAGAAGCCAGTTCCACATTTCGCTAGCGCTCACTCCAAGACCGTTAATTAAACCAGGGCTTGTCAAGTCTCTTATGACGTCAGCGCGTTCTAGATCCTGCCCCCGTTACGCGGAGAATAGTGTCCGCCTGCAGACGCGGAGTTTGAGGAAGGCCGGCTTTCCCGACGACCTGCTGGACAAATCGCTCAAGAGGCTTATTTTCGCCCTTCCTGCTCCGACACCGGCAACCAGACAAGAGAAGAAAACGCTGGCCGTCATTCCTTATACACACAACACAGCGCATCGGCTAAAAGCGCTCGCGTCCAGATTCGAAGTAGGGGTAGCGTTCAGCTGCAAATTCAAACTCAGTTAACAAACGGTTGATTGAACTCCCCTAAATAAGACCTGCTCTAAGATGCGCGGGCATCAGTTCGTACCATGTAAAGAAGAGAGGGTCTACTCCATCCCGTTCACCTGCGGCGGAGAATGCATAGGCCAGACTGGCAGGTGTATCAACGACCGCCTGCGGGAGCAGACAGGCAGGTGTATCAACGAGCCTGCGGGAGCGGGAGGACTTGGCGCGGTGCACCCGATCGTAGTGCATCCAGACTTGGAAGTAATCCGTTACAAGCAACAGAATTACTTGTAATTAATTACTTTTCTTGTAATTTAGTAATTAATCCGTTACTTTTTTGAAAATGTACTTTTTAATGTAATCTCATTACTTTTACAGTAACGAATTACTGAAATTATTCGTTATAATTCTTCCGTCCCATCAAAGAGAGAAAAAGAGTGGAAGAAGGGATATGAAATGGCCTTCGCGCTTTTAGCATGCCAACACAAGACTCGGGTGAGGTGCTGGCGTGGGAAAGGAAAGAAATTCACGGAAAGCACAAAAGCCCAGCCAGAGCCCGTTTCGGGACTCGTTCGTACGGTCAGCCAAGCTGGGCGGATTTGACTGTCTACAAAACATGAAGGCAACAGGCCTCGACTTCTTGGAAAACGAAGGCACTGCTTCGAGCGCACAAACAAGCAAAACACTAATGGCCCGTAAAACCTTCGCGTGGGGTTCCTGAGGACTAGGGCCGCGAACACTGTGACCGTAATGCATGCGTCTGCTCCCCTCCCCCTCCTCCTCCTTTCTTCCCCACCCCTCTGAGTTTTGTCCCCCAAAAAACCAATCAGTGTTTCATTTTTCGTTTTTTTTTGTTGTTGTTACACGAAACCGTCTTTTGCTTGTTAATGTTTCTGCCTACACACGCCCCCCGCCCCTTCCCCCGGCAAATACGGAAAAAAAAAAGCTCTAATGAAACCTCGCCCCTGCTCATCCTTGACAGCGCTGTGAAAGCTAAATACTGGCTGGACCAACCAGCTATGTGGCTTCTTTCACTTGAATTCGCACTAGCGGATTCATAGGGCAAAAACATAAGGGGTGCGATGGCAGCAGTTCATTGGAACAAAAAAAAAATAGCGTCAACCCTGCTGTCAGTTTAAACACTAGCTTTCGACACCAGGCAATAAGCTGGTCGGGGAGCACACAAAACGGCTTGGGACATCCAAGCTGGGGTCCTCGTCAGCGGATTGGGCCTGCGGGAACTTAGACCGAAATTTTAGGGAAAGGGAACACAGCCCGAGTTTTCTGAGAATAAACAGTGGCTGACTTGGACACTGGAGTTGAGAAGCCCCTGTAAACGCCTGAAAGACATGGAAGCGTGCTGTTCACTGAAAATTGTGCTTTTTTAAATAAGTTATAAACGGCAAAATCAGTTCATCTGAGGGATTGTGCATTCATATTTCGTGTGACGTCTTGATTTCAATAAGTTTGGTGATCAAGAAAGAAGATCAAGTGGGTCATTTGATCGGATACCAGCCTTCATCAAAAAGGAGTATTTGAAATGTACCGAGACTCAAGTACCGCATCTTGGTCTCACAGCCAGTCCGATTTAGTTTGTAAACCAGCCCCTATTTAGGGCAACATGCAGCAAACAGAAAAATCATATCTTCAAAGGAATAGTGTTTTGAAGCTCGGCGATTCCAAACTCGGATTAATTCGAATGGTGTGCGTGCCTCCACCTCCCAAGTGCATTCGTCGCATGTTTATGGAATTTAGTTCTGTCATGCTTGTATACAACGCAAAGCTCGTTTATCTTGAGCACATGTTTAAGTCCTTTATAATTTTATAGATTCGTTCTCCTGAAATTATTAGCCTAAAATGATGCGTACATAGTACTGAATGTGTTGCATTTTTGTTTTAATTTTGATGGGGCCCGAAATTTTCCCCTTCAAACACGAAGTGCATAGTGTGTTTTCATGTTTCTTTGGAGTAACGCAAAAGTAACGAAGTAATTAACTCAATACTTTTTACAGGGAGCAATTTGTAACGGCAATCTATTACTTTTTAGGCCAAGTAATTGTAACTGTAATAATTGCTTTTCTGAAGGAGCGGGCGCAAGTCTGGGTGCATCGGCGTGCGTGCGGTGGGTGTTCGCCCAGGTTCGAGCACACGCGCGCCTTAGGGTTTCACAACCAAGGTTTGAAGAGAGGTTATAGAGTCGTCTCTTACGCCATAAAGGGCTTAGATGTAAACGCTCCCTCTCCCTTGCTGACGCTCTCCGAACGAGAGATCGCGTTCTAGCGCCCCGAGCTTTCCAGTTTGGGCTGGACGACCTTGGCGGTTAACTCGTTCGTCGTTCCTCCTGCCCTAGCTTTCGGCTCCTTTCGTATCTTTCCGCTTTCGGTCTCCCCCCCCCCCTCCCTTCCCTGTTTTTCCTTCGAATTTCCCTCACTCCTTCCGTCAATCGCCCTCTCTGGGATGGGGAGCCGGCGAGCGGGCGGACGCCGATTTATGTGTGGTGGGACATGTGGTGGTTGTGTGGTTCTGTTAGCCTAATTTCTCGCGGGATAAAATGTCGTATATCTTTTTAATTTTTTCAATATAAATAACCTATGTTCCGCGGTAAGCACAAGGAAGAAAAGGTGTAGCCAATGGAGCGGTGGTTGTGTCGTCTTGCAGGCGGCGAGATTTTTCAGCGATTTTTATGTTGTGTTAACGTAACTTCATGAAAAAACCAGGCTGACAAGCATCACGTTGCGTAAATATTCCCAAAGCAAACCAAGTTAGCGTTATTATTGAAGGGGCTAATACTTTTTTACCGCCACGTCAAAACAGAACTTGAGTCATTTTGCACAGCGTTGAATTCTGTATTTGTGTTCATGGGTTTTTCAAGATTTTTGCTGCGGGTTTTTGATTTTTGAGCGGTCACCATTGATGCAAATCCCCACTAAGTGCAGTACGTGATTGAAATAAAACAATGCGTATTCGTGAACTTGTTTTCTGTGTGATCAATTCAGTGCTAAAAAGATGTGTATAATTACACATCAAAAATACCCCTTGAAATCGTTCACAACACCCTCAGCCGGCGCTGAGAGGCATTATGGGACACGCTGTCGGAAACAACGGACGGATGGAGATTCCTTGCTCTCTTGTGTCATGATGTAGCAGAAGAAAAGAGGGAGGCGAGGCGAGGCAGCGCGTTGCCTTCTGGGGTTGGAAACTCACTCTTGAAACCTGGGCCGCTAGCGTCCACCGAGACTGAAAGGTAACGCAAACCATTGTCTGAAATGGGGAAGAGAATTTTCTCCTAGCCCGTGCCCTTTCCCTCTTAAATGTTATCTTTCCCCTCGCTTCAATTTTATCGGGCGCGACACGTGAGTCGTGACCGTTGCCTTCTTATGATCCCGCGCGATTCGCTGGTCTGCTAGAAACCAACGCCATCACTGGGCGAGGCGTAGCGGTGGCTCCGTTGCTTACAACCCGGCCGGTTCTTTTTTTTTCTTTTTTTTCTTAGGATTTTGACGACAACGCGATGCCATCATGCTGTCCTAAGGATTGCACAAACAGCATTGCGAAAGAAGACCTTTTTGGCCGTCCCGACGGGACCAGAAAATCTTCAGCGACGAAGACAATTGAGTTTTAGTAAATCTTTTGGCTCTCCTGCTACGCTATACGCTAGAGCAGGAGTCTCAAACACGGGCCGCTGCGGCCGCTTGCGGCCCGCGACTCCCTGGGGATGCGGCCCTCAAGCCTCCCGCGGATTTGAGCCCCAATTCCCATGCCTCGAGTGCCATTAATAATAGGATTGTGTATTGTCCATTCATTTTCACTCAAAAAAGAGCTCTGCTCATATAACATGTTCACACATTCTGTACTATTCTGTTTTTTTTTGGACGGAGTACTACTTCGCTAAATTATTTGCTTCTCGGCCCTTTCTCGTGTAAATCAACCGGAACGGCACTACCACTACTAGGCCACAAGTGCGAGCTCTTTGTTCAGGGAGGCACCTCGGCTGCACAAACTCTTGCTCAGCAGGAGCAACTGCCGAAGATAAAGCTATGAGCTCGGGCTTCTAGCTGACAGAAATACATTTAAAATGGAAGTATTTTCTTATAATGCTGCTATAATAATCCCGAGGAAAGAAAAAACTGCCATATGAAGATATTTTTTTATGCCTGTTGAGCCTAGTGATTTGTGCGACGGGTCAAAGACGGTATGCTTGTTCTCGATCTATTGAAAACTGCCAGTACGTTCGTGTTTTAAATCTTCTTATAACATCAGGCGTGGGCCCAAAGTAGTCATATATTCAAATGAAAGCTAAAGATGGCAAAACGGTGAGCTTACAAAAAGTAGAAAGCACAAGGTTCCTTCTCTAGAAAATCTCTGGGGTGTTACTGGGACAGTCGACGTTTGCAGCGTGAAACAACACTGCTGTTTGTTTGTTTATATGTTTGTCCCAAAATAGCAAAACATTGCCCCGAAAGGACGAGCGCCAACGGAGAGGTCAGCAGCGGGAGGGCGTCCTGGCCCTACGTCGCTATTTGGGGATAGAGACAATCGCTGCATCGCCCCTTACACTTGCAAAATGAGTCCTCTCGATGACCACTTGCTAGAGTGGACTGACGTATACTTAGCCGCATGCTGCAGCTGCTCAGCGGAATTTCACCGAAATTGCAGGAAAACCTGCGGAGGCTAGCGAAGGCGCGCTATCGGACCGAAGTAGCGAGGTGCGTAGCGCGGCGTGCCAGCGTGGGTCTCGTGAGAACGAGTCTTGGCGAGATAAGGGCTGGGAAAGCCAGCGAGGGACGCAATTCAAGATGGCCGCCACGCCGCGCCAGTCCGGTCTGTGTGCTTCGCGATCGTGGTTCTGAGGGGTGGGTTGTATCTTGCTGCTGCGAGAAGTAGCCGTGACAAAGGCGTTCCACGACTGCAACAGGTAGCGATTTGTGGCTAACATCAAGTTTCTTTAGACAACCTAACCTGGTCATATACACGAACTCATCTCTGTGACGTCACGGCGTGGTGGTGGCGCGTCGGTCGCACTTCCGGTCTGGGGCTGTGGGCAGAAGTCCCCATGCCAGACGTGTACAGGGTGTCACAAAAGAAAATTTACACGGTCTTTTTTACCACAAAAATAAACTATGGCATCGCCGAACGCTCATTCTCGGCCCAAAGGTAGAGCTAGAGGTCACAACCAGATGCCAAAGTTTCAGCCCGATCCGATAACTTAATCAAAAGTTATAAGTGATTTTCTGAAAACTTTAATGGGAAAATGGAGCCCATTTTTGCCCGTTTTGGGTTTCTAGTGCCATAGAGCCCCATGTCTTTGAAAACTCTGTCGGCCGCCATTTTCCCATTTTAATTTTCAGAAAGTTACTTATAACTTTTGATTAAGTTATCGGATCGGGCTGAAACTTTGGTATCTTGTTGTGACCTTTAGCTCTATCTTTGGGCGGAGAATGAGCGTTCGGCGATGCCTAGTTTATTTTTGCGGTACAAAGACCGTGTACATTTTCTTTGTGACACCCTGTATTCCTGCGTTGTTTTGAAAGGAACCAGACAAAAACCTGCCTTTTCGTCAAAACGCCGCGCCTGGGACTGTACAAAAAGAGTCAAGAAAGGTTTGAAGGTCACTTTTCACGTGCTCGGTTCGTCCGAGAATCTGGATATGTGCCGTGAAAAGGGGAAAGCAGACGCCGTCGGACAACGATTGCTTGGACGGGAAGCACTTTGGGTTGAATTCGCGGATACTTGTGGTCATCAGATTTATTTGTTTTGTTCCAACATGAACGCCAGAAAACCGTCAAGTTGTGCGGACCACCTGCGGACTACGTTCAGTGCGTCTTCAAGTTCAAACGGCCGCCTGATTGTTCGAACTGTCTTCTGCTCTTTCAAACGTTTCTGCTTGTCGTCTGCTCTCTTAGACGACGCCGGTCCGTAGACCAAATGTTGGCCCGGTACTTGCGATAAGAAGTAAGTGCAGGTCTCAAAAGACTTAAATTTGAAGGTTGGTAAGCAGGCTCGATGAAAACAGTAGATACAAGGAGATGTTGATCATTGTTACCAGTGACCCTCACCGACTTGTTATGCCTAATTCAGTTGGTCCGATTCTGCTTGCGATTTTCAGTATCGACGTCGACCATCTCAGCTACGGTTCACGCTTTTGCAGCCCGAGCGGCGTCGCGACTGAAAATTCCGAGCGAAATCTCATCATGCGAATCAGGCTTTAGCGTACATTCTGCGGCGTCCACGCGGAATGAATCGCCACATGTCACATTATTCACGCGAAGTTTTGCGGTGTAACGAGCCTCGGTAATTTGGCTGACGCCGCTCAAGATAGTCAGACATCGCCAGGAAGACGTAGAACCAACAATTCGAACGCGAAAAAGGGCAGGGGGACTCACACTGACGCGGACAACATCGCATTTCAATGGTGTGTTTATGGGCGACGGCGAGCTTCTTGCCCACACCCCCAACGCGCATGCGCGGCGCCGGTGGCGTCCGCTAGGGGCGCTCCGGGTGCTCCGGTTTGTTTGTAAACATGAGTTGGTGTATATCAGAAACGGAGTTTCCATCTCCATGACGGGTGAGATCCAGCCAAAAGGTTAAATAAAATTGATCGTTTTTTTCTTGAAGGCATTGGAAGGAGACAGAAATAAAGGGAGGGGGGAGGTAGGTTTTTGGGAAGGTCGGGGATAAGTTAGTACAAAACGAGCGTGTTGGTAACAGTAATTAAACATAAGGAAGTACATAGAAGGGGGGACGAACGGATAGCGGCACAAACTTTAAGGCTTTGAGATTACTTGGCGGCGCATTTTGGCTTACCGTGTGGGCTTCCACATGTGTTTTCGAGGTTTCTGTTTACGTCGGCAACTGTAAAGGGGGGGGGGGGGGCGGGGACGGGAAGGGGGTATATCTGAGTGGTGTGCTTGTGTACGATTCGGCGGTGGGGGGCAAGGAAGCGTTGCGAGGAAGTGGGGGATTAGCAGTGGTGGCAGTGGCGGGTGATAAGTCAACTGCGTGGACGTTCTTATGGACGCGGTGGCGCCTAGCGCGTGTGCCTGTATGTGTGTGCGAGGAGGGCTGCTGACGTGGACTGGACGGGAGGAAGTGGCTTGACCTTCGGGACTGTGGATGTCGGTTGGGGCACCGGGGGGGGGGGGGGGGGGGGGGCTCGCCTTTTTAAACGAATGTCTGACAAATAAACCTTCAGCTGTGTTTGAGACGTTGTGTTGTGTTCGTCCCCTTCTGTGTTCCTGAGTCTCGGGTTTTATTACCATGAATTATCACCAGCTCGCTTGTTTTTTAAGTATTATTGCAACATCAAGGAGGTTCTAAATAATAGGAGGGGGCACGTTGCAATATTTGTGAAGCCTAGTCATAAAAAGTTTAAACAATTTTGTGGCCAACGTGACCGTAGATCTCACTGGCAGGGTTGCGGAATGGGCACCCCCATTCCATTCCAATTTCATTCCGGGGAATTAGAGTTTTCGATAATTCAATTCCTTTCAACTCCTAGGAATGGGGACACTGGGCCCATTCCCACTCCTGGAATGGCTGAATCGTTCGATTCCATTCCTCTACTTCCTAAACGTAAAAATTGGCACTTGACAGCTACATTGTGTTGCCGGCATAAGCAGCATAAAGCTGACATGATTATAAAACGCATAGACAATTGCAAAAAAAAAGCTAAATGCCTCTAAAAGCACTGATTTTACTAAGCGGAGCGCTGGTGGCACAAAGTTTTCGTCTACATTGTACTGCAAACATCGAGAAAGCACCTTGATATGTCGATGCCTGTTTAAGAAATCGGTCTCGTGACCACTTGGCTCGCAACGAACAGAAAAACTTAAATCCACTCATTTTCATTTTTTTGCAAACTTTTTTGCTTTTGTTTCTTAGGACACACGCGGCCAGCGTGTTTGTTTGATAAAACCATAAAAATATCCAGTTCGTACGTGGCGCAGAAATAAGCTATATTACTGTATTCTTCAAATACCCGCACCTCAACACAGTTAGTACGCTGCTGGAAGCGACTCCATGCACAGCGGCAAGAACAGATCCTCTGACAAAGTGGACAAAGTGCAACTTCTATGGCGCAGCACGAGGGACCGTATATAGACCATGTGACGAAACCTGTTTTAAAACGCATAAGTTCACGCTTGCTTTACGAACCTCGATATTTCTTATCATATTCAATTCAATTCTGTATGTGTTTTCCAGGCGATCAATAGAACGTCTGCTGGGCTCAGATATATGTTTGTTCATTGTGGTTCGTTCAGTGTGACGTTATCGGTTTATTTCCTGTCATTTGTTGATCATCTTGCTCATTATTCGGACATGAACTAATACATTTTTCTGCGTGAGTTTCCAAGGCATTTATTTGAAAGGTCATTCAAGATGCAGTCCGCGAGCTCTCAGTTGCCGGCGTTTCGCGGTGACCAAAGTGCCCGGCTTTAACGCAAATTAGATTATATGAACCGGGATACCGTAAGGACCAACACATTTGGTAAGCCTTGCAAAATTCGAATTCCAATCGAACATATCTCAAACTGGGCACGCGAACGCAGTTTCACAAATAGTTTTATGTCTCTTTTTTTTTCTAGAGAGAGAGAGAGAGCTCAACTTGGAGGTGGTGAAATAATAAAAATAGTGCAAAAACGACGGCCTCAGTAGCACCTAGCACCCAGCTCTCCCTCTCAGTGGCTCTCACAGCCACGGTCGCGCCTCGTCTGGCACGGGACTGTCTTTCTGGTTTCTGCAGGTATAGTCAGTTCGGTCACGCGACAAGAGCGGGGACGATAGTCTACTTCACCTTACGATGGACCGCAACATATAGCACGAGAGCCATCGAAACCAATCCACTGCCTTCTGAGTGACGCGTGACCTTGTACACTCTAAGAACAAATGGAGGAAAAAAGTAGCAACGGCGCGTCTTCCTCCCTTCTACTGACGCGCCCCCAAGCGGACACGAGAAGAAGGGAGGAACGAGACGTTTTCCTCCTTCTCCAGGCAGACGGGAGAAAGCTTTCGCCCTCCCGACGCATCTTCTTTCGGTTTCGTTTTTCGAGCAGGTCGCGCACGTTGTTTAATAAATGCTGTTGAGTTGATTGAGCTTCAGCGGCAGCGAAGGCCGCCTGTAATTCCGTCTTCTAGTCCAAACGTGCGGAACATTTCGGTTGCATTGACGTTTTTATCACTAATATTTTATCAAACGAGCAAACGAAGCCGCCAGAAACAGCGAAGTTCAGGAGCAGTGCCAGCAGCGCCACGTACACTGGGTAAGATGACCGTAAACCACGCGGAACTGTTTCGACGTTTTCGACGTTATGGAAATCGCAGGAACTGCGTCCAAGACAGGCAGGTTTTGCTGCCGGCTGCCTGGGTGCCTTCCGTGCTGAGTTCGGTTCTGTTTTCCGATGCCGAGTGCAACCGGCGTTCAACGTGCTTCTGTATTTGTGCGTGTCAGCAACATAGCAGCAACATCGTGATGGCAGTGTTGTGGGTTGTGAACAGAAGACTGGAATTATCGCCGATATGACCGTGTGTTCGCGTATCAGCAGTGTAACAACAAGATGAGATGACGTAAACTGTCGGGCATTGATGCTGCTGGTCGGGCCGTGATCGGAGGGGCGGGGTGCCGCAGGTTGACATTCCGCTCTACATTAAAACAGTTTAATACCACTTGAGGGATTAGGTGCAATCGATCAACGTGCGGATAGTCATGTTGGAACGCTGGTCTGAACAGTAAGCTCCTAACATGCAGTGGCCAATGTGACTGTCGGTTGTCTTGTCCCCGAGAGCGATTGCTCTCTGAGGAAAGGACTGAACAGTACGAAATCATGACGGAAAGAACGTATATATTACATGTTGGAATTTTAGCATTGAAAAAGAATAGTAGGTAAAATGGAAAAAAGAAAGCTACCCATTATTTTGCTGATTAAATATACTACGGTTCCTGGAGAAACTGCCCTCCAAGTGGCGCGCTGGGATGAGCGCTAGAACTTTTCAGTGCTCGCCACGGAGTAGCTCCGTACACTTAACACCTGCCGCAAGCCGCGGCTTTGAATGCATTCAAGTTGATCGAAAAGCGATTTCTCGGCCTGTGAAGCATCACTTCCAGCTGAGTGAATATCCGCACTACAGAGATTAATTCAAGACAGCAATTGCAAACCGTGCGCGAACAGCACATAATAGAAAAACAAACACTACAAGTAGAAATACAGGCTACGACTTGCCGTGTGCGGCAGAAACAAACTCATGGCTTCGAACCGCATTGGAGCGGCTTGATTTATTGGCTTTCAAATAATTACGGCATGATCGAGCGTTTGCTTTTCAATAAGAGATTCATCCCCTGAGGCATTAAGAATACTCTCAGATGTATGACATTGCTGGAAAAAAATCAACGTGCTGGGTATATTTTTCATTGCTTATTCAGTCACCGAAAAGTGCTGTACGTTCAAAATGACCAGTATAAAAGACGGAAACGCGGAGCTCGGGTGTAGTGTGTGCGGTCAGTGTGCCGTTGTTATTGACGTTTGTATGTGCATTGTATGTGTATGCGCTCAATGTATGTTGACCTGATGCTTGTAGTATGCGTGATGTGTATATAGTGTCAGTTCCCGAAGGTCCCGCAGCGGAATGGTGGCTTGAGGAAATAAAAATTTTTTTGTAGAACATGAATTGGGCTGTATTTAGCGCCACCTAGCCTAGCTACTTGCAATTACTCTGCTTGACCCTGCCATCTGGTGGCAAGCGATTTAACCTTCTTTCACGCTACGCGATAAACAGCGGCTTCGAGTTTTTCTTTTTTGAGAGCGGCTTTTGGTTTCGCGGATTGGTTTGCCATTCCTCCGTGATATGCGGTTGACGAGGGAATTGTGACTCGAGAAACGGCAAAGGTAAGACGTGAAGTGCGACGAAGTAACTGGGTATCGGCTGTCTCCGATTAACATCGCAGTGCTATCGACGAGAAGAGCTGAGTAACTGCTTTCGAAACGCAAGTTTCTGTACCTGTGGGGGAATCTGGCTTCGGAAATAAACACAGTTCGCGGAAAGCTCGTGTTACGCTTTTATTTGCTGCTCCTCTCGTCCCGTACAAGAGACGTAGCGTCCTCGGTAAGCCTTATTGAGCTCGATTTGCTCGATTCAGGGCCGCCATAATGAGATGCAGGCGACGGAGGAACTAGTTGCTCCCCTGCTTCAGGGACGAAAGTTTCTCCCTTTCTGAAGGAACATAGGTTACAAGACCGTTCCTCCCCTAAGGGAGGACTATCGATACCCTTTTCTAAGAGTGTAGTCCCGCTCACGGTGCTGGATTGCCTGGGGTGACTCGTAGTGTCAGCAGCGGTCCATCGCAAGGTGAAACGAAGTATGCAGAGACTAAAGTCAAAGGAAATGAGCGGGAATCCGCTAGCTTGCTTGTAACCCTAACCCACCTGAATGTAAGGCACATATAACGCAGATCACAAGCATCGTAACAAAGATTAAAAGGCGGACTTACACGTAAAAATGCAGTATAAAACACCAAGCGTTGGACCAAAGCGCAAGAGGAGCAGAGAGAAGTGAATCTCACTTCTCGCACTTCAAAGGAATGAGCGCGGATGAACGTGGAAGGCAGCAGGGTTCGCCGCCTGCTAAATAACGCTCCTCGAACTATAAGAAAACAATAACGATCATCTTTCGGCGGCGCACTAATTTCCGCCGGCTACGGGATGGGCGCTTGCAGCGTGGTTGGCTGCCGCATTCGGTCTGGCCTTTCTTCAGCGGGAGTTACCTTTCACCGGTAAGCCCTGGACGTAATGCACACATATAGTTTTACAATAGCAGGAATCGGTCAACAATTTTCTTAGATTTCCGACGGTCGCCGAACTGCGAAAGCGACGTATTTTGGCCATTGGTCGCGGCGGTGGCTGGACCCCATCAAAGTGGAGCGTGATGTGCTCCATGCACTTCCAATAGTCAATAAAACATCTCCCAACCTCGAGTCAAGTTGAGCTGGTTCGATTTGTCACGACCGCAATAAAACGTCCCAGTGAACGACCTGCATAGCGGCCACAACGAAAAGAAAAAAGCCAAACGTATTGCAGTGTGATATAACGTGAGAGCGATGAGAAGCGCAGCTATCATTTGCAGCCGAGCGCGGAAATCATCGCCGTAAAAATGCGTGAGTATTGGTCCAACCTGCGGGGTCGACATAGTTATGTAATCATGTGTGTATTTAATTCATTCTTGCTTTGGCCACTGTAGCAATGAGTGGCCAGGAGATCAAAAAGAATACTCCCCGCAGATGCACGGTACATTATCCAAAAAACACACCAAGAGGTAATCATTACAGCGCTGGCGTTCCAGGTTGAATACTATCGTTTTCAGGATGGTAACGGTCTGTAGAAAACAGAATGCATTTTCTTTACAGTTGAAGGTACATAACGAAACGCAGCAGCCGTAGATTCGGTGGGTTGGGCACGGGCCAGAGTTTCTAGTTGTGATGACTGATAAATAAAACCCACCAGCACCACGCTCCCGGCTACCCGCAACAATCAACAACGTGATGGTCACGTGCAGTGGTCACGTTGGCCCGATAAGTGAGGAGGGTAAAGGCCTGTTCACACTCTTGCGACCGAGTTCGACCGAGAGAGACCAAACCGGTTTTTAAGCCTCTTGCGATCTCTTAGGACCAGCTCGGCTGCAGCGGAGCTGGTCCTAAGAGATCGCAAGAAGCTTAAAACCGGTTTGGTCTCTCTCGGTCGAACTCGGTCGCAAGATGTGAACGGGCCTTAAGGAGGAAATGAAGGAAGAGGCGAGGCTATAAGGGAGCATGGCTTGTGGAGGCTGCACGGCTGACGTCATGCCCCCTCCCCCTCTTCCCCCTCTAATTTCGTTAACAAACATGCTAAATACGGCCACAAAAAAAAAAAAAAAGCTTCGCAGTTTGTGGTGTTGCGAGCGAAGGGTGCGGCCTCCTGCTCGTCGGCTTTGTCGTGAGGACAAATCTGCCCAAGGAAGCGAGCGAGCAGGGGGATATGAGGGATTTCCGTGGCCTTTCATTTTCGGTGAACAACACAACAGAAGTGCCACGGTAATTGTCATTTATTTATGGAGATTTTTCTCGGTGGCTTTGGCGCTTGGCTGATATCGGATTGGCTTCGACAGCTTGGCCCTCCAGTTGTATTCAATTACAAACATAACAGTCATTTACTTACAAAAGAAGCAACGATTAGCACGTTATTCAATAAAGAACAAAATATTCTATTAAGAAAACGGCGTTAATAAAATGATTGCGAAGAATTGCTTTAGAATTCTCTTTTACACGAGTCTAGTGTCCAAAAGAGCCGCTAGTGGCGTTGCGTTAGCTCTCGTAATGCTGTAGTCCGTAGAGGATTGCGAACGTTCTACTTAAACTTAAAATGGTGGTTCCGCTACGCTACATAGAGCGGAGGTGGTAGCGGCTAGCGCATAACGCTGCGGGAGAGACTGAACGATATACTAAAACACTCGAATGGCTCAACCAGATCGGCCGGAAAAGTTTCGACTGCCTCCGAGGGGGACTTTGCCAGGTAAGTCACTGTAAAACTCTGAATCATATTACCTGTCTCTTTCGGTCTCGCCGATGAAGATCGACTAATAAGAGCATAAGACGAGATAAACACGGAACAAAATTACCGGCACGAAGAACATTGGCACGTCTTTTCCCGCGTATTTGGTAACGAAAGCTGACTCGCTCGCTCTTAGCTCGCTTGCATTGAGTCGGCCGAATTAAGAACAATTCGTGAGAGACTGGGGTGCCAATAAAATAAAGAGGGTTGTAGGGTTATGAGCATATTGCGTTAGTGAAAGAAGAGTCACCAACGATCGAGCAACTCGCACTTTTGTTGTGCAACATATTTCCGGGATCGATGCTTCACAAGTGGCAACTAAAAATATGCGATGCTGCATTTATTTTTCAGGATCACTTCATGAACAATCAGTTTGAGCCAGTGATCTTGGCAAAAACTGGCCTCAGGAAACTCAAGCCATTTACCACTCCTTCCATTTTTTCACACCGACCTCTTCCGAATGTGCAATATTTTGCCTTGTAACAATATATATTTTCTTGTCTTCATATTTTTATGTGACTTGTCATGTGTGATTTATAAAGCATTATTTATTGACAATGAAAAAAAATTGATATTGTCTTTTTAAGGCTTTGCTGAAAGATCTCTCTCTCCTCATTTGTAACTCATGCAGTAAGGCACGCCCGCGGGTGTGCGGCAAAGCCTATATGCCTTGCAAGTGAACTCAAGGCGTACCTTGCGCGTGAGGACGTCAAAACAATATCTCGAAACAAAGTAAGGATGACAAAGGGCTTCGCTAATAAATAAATGGGCGAAATGAGAAACGCACTGCCAAGGCAACCGAGCACGCTATTTTTAATTTAAGCTGAGGCGATACAAGTGAGTGTATTTAGTGGGTAGTTATATGCACGAGGCGCGTAAATAGCAGTCGTCGCATGTGCACAGTCTTAGGTAGTATTCGACGTTTATAAAATGTGTGCGAAGTAAACCAAGCTGCTAGTTTGGCAAAACGAGCGGTATTGCTTACAATTACCGAAAAGCCCTGGTTTTGCACGCGTTGTGGTGTCTATTATTTGCCTAACTCAAGTGATGCCGAGTCTGGAAATGCACTTTGTTCAAGAAAATAAAAAGTTTTAGCAGAACGTACGCTATGGACTGCGAGCGTTGCGGGCGCGTTCCCAATCCATGCTCAAAGCGACGGCACGTGCTCCCGCTAGCAACGCAGTCCTCCTACGAACCTCTTTACACTCAGGGAGAGGTGCAGTCTATCGTGTGCCTGCTCTCAGCTCTTGCTGCAATAAACGGGTAAACAAAAAATATTTTTGCAGTGCATGCCGATGTCTCAAAATATTCGAAACTACATTGGCATTTTTTTTTTAATGTTCGATGTTAAGCGGAATTGGAGAAAGCCGTTCGTCTTCACACCCGAGCAATTCCAACTCTGCTCGCGTTATTATATTTGCTGATCAATACGTCTTCACGCGCTTTTGAGTTCCAATAAATGCGCACAAACGCTAGTTTCTTCAAGTTAGAAAGCAAAACTGTCTTCATATCTAAAATAATAAAAAAAAAAACTCTAGTCCGCCGTATGCAATAGCAAACAAATACGACCCGGCACGCAGGCGCACGCGCCTTGTGGGCCTCGCCCAGACATGGCGGCGGGGGCCGTGGCGCGGAAGGAGGGCAAGGAGGATAGCTTTCGATGGAAAGGAGTCAAACGTGGGGAGAGGAGGAATTAAACTAAGTACGATAACAGCTCCACCCTTTAGCGACGAGTTGAAACGTGAAAGTTGCTTCATATGGCTATCTGCTAGTCACTGAATGTTCCCAGAGTCCGAAACTCCCAGGCTCGAGGTGCCAAGATGGCGGCTCACTCTTTTTTTCTTTACTGTGCATACAGTTGCCTAGAGAGGGGTAGTTGGTCCACTCGGCCTCGAAACCGGTCTTGGCGAAGAGACCCGCAAACATGGAAAAAAAAAAAAAAAACAGAGGATAGCGGCAGCGCTGTAGTCGACTTTCGCTTAACAATAGACAGTTTTAGTATAGCGTTGCTGGCTCTTACGTAGGCAATACGCAATAATATAGCGCGCGCTAAAAACGACCTGCTCGGACCGAATTCAGTTGTGTGTTACGTTTCCGAGTGAACACCTCGCATGATCTTGGTTAAATTCGCACGAGCCGTAGAATTCCGCGTGCTTATAAAACCACCATGCTCCTCACAAAAAAAAAAAAAAAAAATAATAATAATAATAATAAAATAAAATGAAAACGTGAGAAATTATTTTATTTCAAATTAAACCAAGCCGCAGCTGTCTCGTCAAGCGAGCTTTTCTGCAGGGTACAGAGGCTACGAGTACGAGTGCGTAGCCAAATTCGATCACGGAGTCTCCGTCAATCGTCCCGTGGAACCGGCACCCTTCATCAATGCCATCGCGGAATGAAATCCATGACGTACTGATGTCCGGTGCATAGCGACCACTTCGGCAATTCCTTGAAGTTCGTCCGTCGGCGATGAACTGTGCTAATAGGCTTAGCGTTGAGCAGATCGCAGCGTTGACGCACATTGCGAGCGGTGAACATTTTCACTGTGCACTCCTTCAGCTGCACGGCGATCTGATTTGTCCGCGGTAGGTCCCGGAATCAATTGCCGAGCTGAACACCACACAATTTCACGTAACGCTGTATTTCTCGAATACCCTGTCGCCCTTGCTGCGCCAGCCGAGGTAACTGCCATCTTGAAACTGGTGCTCTCGTTGGGCCCAAGATCTCTCGAGAGCTTCGCGCAAAGCCCGCTAACCCGCAACGCAAGATCCCCAGCGTTGCGTGCGTACGCAATACGCTAGCTCTTCTATTGCGTTCTGCGCATGCGCGCTCACGACCCGCAATTTCCTTGCGTACGCAAAGCTCTAGAGAACGGTCCACTAAAACTCTCTAATATCGCTGGCCGTGAACTGCCAGCGTGTTGCGGTCGCTCCGAGGTCGCGGCCTTTCATTTAATGTAAGGAACATCCGCTTTCTGACGGTGCGAACATGTTGCGCATACACTACTATGAAACCCGAGATGAGAAATTAAATCAAAAACGGTCAAGGGAAACGCAGCTGGGGGTTTATTGACCACAAAGCGTGAGTGGATTCGCATTCCGGCCAAAGGTAGAAAGAAAAAAACACGTCCCAAAGCCCAGAGTGTTTACAGGCGGTAGTCCGGCTGGTTAATCCTCTCTAAGGTTCACCACGCCACTTAGACGGAAAATGGGCACGCAAATGCCCAAAAAGGAAACATCCCCTAAACGTACAAGAGCTATTCCTACTTTTGACTGAACCCCCGTAATTTTCTTCTTATTACAATCCGCTTAACATCAAACCGGATGTCAGGGCAATGAAGAGAAATAAATAAACTTAAAATAAACTATACCAACGAGTATGTCTCCCGTAAAGCGGGACGTACACACTAATAACACGGTTCAATATGTTTGGTAAGGCACTTTCGCCACGCAAATGATTCTTTAGACAGGTTGACTGATCTCACTGCGGGGAATTCGTCTTTCTATATTGAAGGTCCCATGAAAGGAATTTTGGGCTAGGATAAATCAATTTAGATTGGGATTTTACTAATAGCACATCGTTCAGTGGGCCAAAAGAAAAAAGGTAGAAAGTCAAAAGCCTGACTTTCGGTACGAAAATTTGAAAACACAGCCGACTATTTCGTACCTCCTTCCCTTGAAAGCTCTCCGCCTTTTCACTGTGATACATCCGCGGTCCCCGCAGCGCGTCACCGGCTCCAAACGCACGTCACACGACACCGGACCTCACTTCATCCCTTCACCCCTAAGCTGACATTGTGGTGGAAGCTACGCGCTTGCCGGACCAATCAGCCGCCTCCCTTTTATCACCTGACCTCATTCTCTGCGCGTGGGTATGCGCGAGAGAGCATGATCCCGTGGCAAAAGTGTGGCTGGCCCAAGGAGCACGTAGCTTCCACAGCACTGTCAGCTTCGGGGTGAACGGGGTGGGGAAAGCAACTTTTGTCTGAATTTCGAGCGACGGGCTAATCTTCTAGGGGGAGAATGAATGTGTCCGGATTGCACAAACGAGAGTCCGAGCAAGAGGGGACTCCCCCTTTCCGCCTTCTTGAACTGTTTAGTAGAATGCGCGTTTTATGAGGTGAGGAGGAAAGCTAAACAGGAAAAAGTTGGAAAAACGTATCACGTCGGTGTCATATCGTTGGAAGGGGAACGGAAGGACAAGTCCTTGACCGCGCTCCAGACCGACTAATCTGGTTATTGTTAGCGATCCCGAAGGATGCAAAAACTACCTTTAACGAAAAAGCACTAACTCCTGTCTCAAAATGATAAAAAAGTATAAATATATATATATATATATATATATATATATATATTCTGGTAACAAAACGGAAATCCTGTGCGATTTTGGGCAACGATGAAATAACTTCCACTTGGAAAAGGATACAGTTTATGAACAGCGATCAAGGATTGCGCTCGTCTTAGGGAAAGCATGCAAGGAAAACTTGATTTATGCTTAGCGCCCACTCAGAGCTCGTCAAAGTATCTGTCTGCCATTCGTAGGCAATGCACTAAAACATACTTGCATTCATTGTCTGAGGTTTACATAGCAATCAAACGAGCGATTATAATGTCAGCTGGCTACAGTTTGAAGTTCAATTACAAAAGCCCCCAAAGTGTTTCAAAGTTAAACAGTGTGCTTCCGTGCTTCTCTGGTTTCTCGTGTAAATAAAAAATAAACAAAAAACTTTGCTCCAAATTTTTTTTTGAGTGCTGCTTTTAAAACGGATTTCCGGATGAGATAGATAAAACCGTTTTACTTCGAACATAAACAAGGATGTAACAAAAAATGTAAGGTTCCGTCACTGGGCTGCGTTCCTGAGTTGTTTACGAGATTCGGTGTGGTCCCGACATGTTCATGTGTTATGACCGCTTCACGGAACAAAACGGGAATGTTAAAATTAGACTTCCGCACTTGCGGATCAAGGTAATTTGCATTCCCCTCTTTGGAAAAAAAAAGCTCCAGCTTTCCGCGAGGCTTTTTTTTTTTCGATGTGCTTTTACTTTTATTGATTTCCAGATTTAAAGGGGCCATGAAATTAAATAAAAATTTGGTTTGGGCTAGTTGGTACATATCAATTAAAATATTAAAAGGCGTGACTAAGGTGGTTTATGAGATTCCTTTTAGTTGCGGCCAAGTTTACATTGGTCAGACCGGCCGATGCCTTAATGAAAGAGCGCGGGAACACAAGCTAGCCGGACGCAGTAATTCGGCTCAGCATCTTGCGGAGCACTGCGAACGATGCGGGTGTGAACCTTTGTTAGAGCACAAAAGGTTTATTAAGAGAGGGAAGGAGAAGATGGAAAGGGGATTAATCGTAGCTTTCGGTATACACAAAGCGGCTGACAAATGCGTAAGCAGCCATCCCTTTATCTACTAAACAAAGAAATTGTGTTTCTTGAGGGCTGCGTGTGATGAGCGATACGAACCTTTATCTGTTGCATGTGTTTAGGCGATGGGGATCGACAGTTTGACAATGTTTCGTGTTTTATAAAATCAGTTGGACGTTGACGCTTGTCCGTGTCGTACGTGGTTCTTTTTTCGTCCTGTTCTGTTCGCGCCTTTTATCCTTTTAATCAACATGAAATGAATTTTGGGCTGGGATAAATGATTTTGCATTGGGAGTTTACTATTCGCATATCGTTTAGTGGGCCAAAATAAAAAGGGTAGAAAGTCAAAAGCCAGCTTTTCGGTACGAACATTTGAAAATATAGGGGACTATTTTGTACCTCACTTCCCTTGAAAGCTCTCCGCCTTTTCACTGTGATACATCCGCTGTACTCAGAGCATGTCAGCGTTACCCAAAGCACGTCAACGGTACCCAAAGCACGTCAGCCGACCCGAGCTCACGCATTGGACACGAGAACTGCGTCACTCGGATGTATGCGCTCGTCAACAAATATTTGGATTCGCGTTCGTGGTGAATGAGTACCCTGACGGAATTTATTATCACTTGCGAATGACAAGTTATATGATGTGCTCAAAAAGCACGGTGAAAGCTTCGAGTCATCGCACCGGTGCAAAAGCATGTCACGACCACGTGATTTTTCAATCCGCTTTTGAGTTGAGGATTAAAGCTAAGGAAGAATGAAAATAATTTCATGACTCCTTTAAGCGGATTACAATATGAATATAAATGCAAAGGGGGTTGGGGGGGGGGGTATTACATGAGTGGGATGCTCTGCTAATCTTTGAGGATGTCACTTTCAGCTGGGTCATTGGGTGTTTATTTTTTTTTTGACTCAGCGGCACTGTAGCGTGATAGTGTTCATAACGGCGCGGAAGGTGCTATCGCACCACTTACCCAATTAATGAACCACAAGCAGCAGTAAAGCACGTGAATAATAGGCAGTTTCATGATACTCCTCAAACATATGATTTCGGAACAATGCTTTTCAAAAGAAATGCCATTAAAACTAGTGATGGACCGAATCTGCCGAACTTCAGAATCGGCAAAGTTCGGCAAATGCCGAACTTTTGAAGGAAAGTTCGGCAAAGATTCGGCGAAAATTCGGCAAATGTCTGCGCACGCGCGAGAACGCGACGGGGCCATGGATTGCAAATGGACGCCGTGCAGTCGTGCGGTTACCATCGTGCAGTGTAGTACAACTAGCGGTTACGGCGATGTGTGGTGTAGGCAACACGGTAACTGTGCGTTTGTGAGCGAGTGTGGTTGTCTTCAATATTTTCTGCCTCAAGAATAGAAGATCGAACAGTAATTTACGCAGTCCACTGCGCAAGTGCCAAATGATGCGGTGCATTCTGGATATATACACTGGATAACGTGATTTTCATGTGGCCTTTCCAGTGATGAAACGAGGTTGTTGAAACATTGGCCGACAATTACTTTAAAGCACTCCTCGGAGTTATAACAATTCTGTTTTCGGCTCAGAAGTAGTGTGTACCAAAACAAAATAATATTGCTTTTTCAATTAGTGTTATTTCGCGATTTTCATGTATCTGCATAAAATTAAACAGAACTGAAATGCTCGACGTCTCACATCCGACATTCCTAACTCTCCCCATCTTCCTAAACGTCCGTGTATGTCCTAACACCAGAAACCCGCATTTTAAAGGTTAAAAACGAGAGTTTGCGAGCATGGGACGCACATTTTTATGCAAAGCTGACGCCAAGTTACTCAAATCGAAAAACATGCATATTTACAATAATATCAAATACGATAATATTGTTATCTCTTCTGCTGAAGGCTCAGCAACCGTTGCATCGTTTTCGCACACGAAACGGTGATTACCCGAGAAAGCAAGAACGTAGTATTATTGCCTTCATTTTAACAATGTACACACACATGCAGGCTTGCGATGATTCCTCAAAACCGAAACTCTCGCTTCTACCCAACCTCGTTGTCACGCCACTTCTGCAAGCAGTCACTAAAATTGCCAGTAAACACACAAAAACGACACCGGTACAATTACCATGTAGAATATCACCTTATTTAGTAATAACTGTGTCAATAAGCATTACATGTTGCATTTAAGTTAAGAAAAAAAGACATAAAACCTTTTTTCGCCAGAAAAATCTCAATATCAATGTTAAGTCAGGTAACAATGTATTTTTGCCGAATCTTTGCCGAATCTTTAGAAAAGTTCGGCAAAAGTTCGGCTTAGACGAATCCCAAGATTCGGCGCCGAACTTTCGATTCGGCAAAAGTTCGGCCCTTCACTAATTAAAACGACGGTCGTCGCACAGAGCTTCGCATAAGTCAACGGAACAGTGCTGGCGGGGCCGGCGAACTCCAGAACAAGGCGGCGGTGGCGCCCTCTACTAGCATCCACAGAACGAGTAACCTCTCCGGCCAGCACTCTGGTTACCATGAACTTTTAGAAAGCTTGTTCTTTCCGTAAAAACAAACGGAAAAAAACTCTTTTTGTAAGAATTCTTATTGGAGATCGGTACAAATAGCAGGCACGTGATGGTTTTTAAAAGTTTTAGTTTACAAGGTTTCGCGGCACAATTAATATTGTTTTTATACAACCACCTCTCACCGGTGATTTCGGGTAGCGCGTCCCGACCTGGGTGCATGCTGACTTTTGCAGTAACTCAAGGCACGCCCGCTTAGGTGGTGGGGGTTGGCATATCTACCGTATATGTTTCGGCGCCGAGATTGCCGATGAAAGCCAAAGTAGAAGAGTAGCTCTTTACGATGTAGAATGCGATACTCCTGAACCAGTACCAGCGACTGTGTAGTTTCTGTAGTGGCCGAGGCGGGAGAAATGGTGGCGTTGCGATCGCCTATAGTTAGTTTCCGCCGTACGGATCTGTGCTACTTCCTCGGGGAATATTCTATGGCAGTATGCTGAGTTCTAGTAACGTTGGCTGTAATACTGTTTCCGCGATTAGGTGCCCGGAATAGTTGCCGAAAGGCTGCCCAACTGTTTTCTAATTGTTGCGAGACAAGTGAAGAACACCCGCAAAACTATGCAACGCAGCAGTGGCATACAGACTCTAGCAACAAAAGCAAGACATTGTTGCCCCGATCATGGGGAAGCACTGTTGCGAGGAGCGCTGCCTCGTCATGCAGTGCAAATGTTGAGAAGATGCATGCGGCAACAGTTGGCAAAAATGATGTACAGCTGCAGTCCCGTTGTGGCGCGCAACGTCTGCCGAATAGGTTTGAGCAACAGTCAACCAACAATAGTGCCAAGTGTTTCCGCAACAATTCCTCGAAACATCTATCCCAACCTTGCGCAAAACTGTTGTGTCGTACGGTTGGAACACTTTTAGAAAGCAATGTTTGACGACTGCATTCTGGCAGTATAAACGCAATCTGTTTTTGAATCTGCCACGGGAACAGTTTGCTGACTGTAAAAACGAACGTTGCGATGACTGTTTGTAAGCTTTGTTTTCCCAAAGCAAAAAAAAGTTACGTTGCCACAACATTTCGGAATCAAAGGGCCCGACGCTACCGCAACATCAGTCGAATAGTAGCAAAACAGCAGTTCTGCACTCTCGCAAATGCAAACGTGACGTTGTTGGCGGAGCTTGTGTTGCGTGATAATGTTTCGCCTACAGCTGCGCTGATCTTTTCCGCAATGTTCAGCAACATCAGGACAGCACACATTTTGCTGGGTAAAAGCAATGCTTCGGTAACTGTTGCGAGCATGAGACAGTCAACGGTTGACCGACACAGTTGCCGCAGTGCTTTAGCAGCGGACACTTCTGCAGTGTTATGACTGTTGCTACAACATTGTTGCGCGACTGCAATAAAACTGTTTTCATGTTGCGAAACTTTGTTGCGCCGACTGTCTCCACAACATAAATTGTTACCTGGGAGGGTTGCCCAACATCCCCACGAACTCGCAGCAGGGGAACATATAAATTGATGAGGTCAATTAACTTATGCTTAAAAATTAGCCAATTGTCCTCAACGGTCCGTGAGGAATAGAAGGAGAGAAAGACGTCAAAAAAGATGGTGAGCTCATTATTAATGCCGTCATAATTAGCTCTGTTAAAATCGCGGATGACTTTAGACACAGGTGTCTTAACTATAACAGGCAAAGTTATCAATATATTTATTATTCTATGATCGCTAAGGCCGGGCATAAAAACAGTTGATTGCACGAGATCAGGTGACGATGCAAGAACTAGATCAAGAATATTTTCGTCACGGGTAGGCATATCGATCACTTGACTGAGATTGAACATCATGCATACATCGAGGAAGTGCTGGGAGTCTCAGGATGTAGTTGTTAGTAGCTGCCAGTCAATGTCAGGAAAATTGAAGTCACCAAACAGTAACAGATTCGCTTTGGGGAAACGTTTCGGGATTTCATTTAGAGCAGTATGTAGTTTATTGACAAATGTACAGTCACTACCAGGGGGTCGATAGCACACAGCAAGCAGCGTTTTACTAAATTTCGAGGAAAGACAGACACAACAAAATTCGAGGTCGCACTTCAGCTGGACGCAAAAGGAAGACAGTTCTTTTTTATGGCCACTAGGACACCACCACCACGCTGCCGGGGCCGGTCGCATCGATACACCGAGAAGTTCGTGTTCGGATAAAATATTTCGTCGTCACTGACTTCCGGCTTTAACCAAGTTTCCGTAAATATAGCTATGTCAGAGTTGCTATCGCCGAGAAGGCTGAGTATTTCATCTTTTTTGGCAGGAAACTTCGTACGTTTGTAAAGGTAACAAGGTGAGACTTCAACTTCTTAGCTTTGCTCCGACGGCAGATTGGTGGCGGGTCACGGGTCTTCCCATTCCCATTTGGCTATGCGCCAAGCTCCTTTACACAGTCGTTAATCGGATCGTAAATGTATCGAGTGTTATGAATGTGAAGCTTATCAAAGCGTACTTTGAAGGGCACGTTTTGCTGCTTTGCAAACTCAGATAGCTTGCCGCGCGCTAGACGGACTGATTCAGTATAGTCCTCTCGAACAGCGAAAGTAGTATTTTTTTAGTTTGGGACCGGCCGTCAAGATTAGTTCCTTATCTTTGAAACAAAGTAGCTTTACGATTATAGGGCGCACTTTGCCTTCGGTAAAACGACCTAAGCGATGTGACCGTTCAAGATAGGAAGGTTCCAGCTGGATGCCCAAATTATGTAAGCAGAAATTAAGAACGTTTTCTTCGGATTTCGCCCAAGTTTCGTTTTGGGAATCCGGTATTCCAAAAAAAGTAGGTTTGATCGACGGAGGCGGTTTTCTGCGTCATCGCACCTAGTTTTCAATTTGAACATTTCCGAAGGCATGGCATTAAGGGGATTGTTAGGTGATAGTGGCTGACCAGACGTACTTTTGAAAGCTGCGATATCTTGCTCGATGTTAGTAATTCTGTTTTCAATAGTACTGGCTCTGCTATCGGCCGCTCGCTGATCGCGCTGTAAAGATGTGATTGCCGCTAGCATATTGGCTTGGCCTGCTTCAATACGAGCCAGCGTTTCCAGAATGGTATTGTATTCAAGACTGTCAGGGCCAGGGTTAGTCTCGATGTCTCCCGAGATTAAGAGCAAAAGATGGCAGATCATCGCGTGGCATGCACAATTGACACCACATCTCATCATTTTTTTCTATACACTGACAAGTCGTAGGGGCACGACATCACCAAAAGATAGCGGTTACTGCTACGGTAACTAGCATCCCCGTTGAGGTAACTAACCTGTAGTAGATGGAATGTTGACATGACAGTTCCTGTGGTAACGTCGTGCCCCAACTGGGAGGCGTATCGGGCGGGCTTTTGTAGACTCCTGGGACGTGGGTCACATGATGTCCCCGGTTGCCAGACGCCGAGGTGGTTGAGTGCCAGGTTTAGCTGGCTGGGATGTGGGCTGGCTTGTGGTTGTTCCGAAGCCACTTGGTCCGGCGTCGAAAGAATCCAGGTAGCAGTGTTTCCACGGCTGTCGGTGAATGCCGACCGGGCGGGTGGGGCCACCGCAAGGGCAGCGGCAAGGAGTACCTGTAGTAGATGGAATGTTGACATGACAGCTCCTGTGGTAACTGGTAGGATATTGATAAGAGCATTCTTAATATCTATTTTAATAGCTTCAAACGGATAATTAGGGTTCTTCCCCTAAAGGATCATGCATTATATCTTAACAATATAGCTTATTCAGCGGTTTTCGTTGATGCGCAGAAAATTTATAGTTGAAACCATGTCTTTAAACTTGCCTAAAAATAAAGATAATTACTCTTAAGAAATCTATAAACTAATCCCACCACGCGGTTTTATTTTCCCAGATAGGTCCTTGTCAGAGGGCTTTGACATCAACTTTTGTTTTTTGTACAATGCGTAATTTTTGTTGCGAACGATATGGCTCGCGCTTTGAGAAACAATTCTTATATTTAAATGAATGTTAAACATTGATAGTTAGTGTAAAATAAACCAGCGCGAGAATGTATAAAAAGCTTTCCAGCTTCAAAAGAAACACAGTAAACTTGGGAGCGGTGTCGAAACAGCTTCATGATAAAACTTAATGAGTTGGGAATCACAAAATGACCATTTCTAAAGCCACCTTCATAAGGGTTGAAAAAGTTATACAGATTCAGATGGTTGGCTAAACTGTTATAAGTTTTGTGGCCCAAGAGCTTTTACTACGCACTATGGAGGGATGTTCGTCTGTAGTGCTGACATGTACTTTTTTTAAACCGCCTTATGTGATGTATAACGTTCACAGTCTTCCACCCACTAGGGTGTTTGCCGCATAAATAAAGTTTTCTCAAAAAGCACACGAAACAAAGTATAACAAAATGCCAACACATTATTTCAGAAAGTGGAAAAAACTTATATTCCACTTCACAAAGACTGCAAACAAAGGCATGACACCTTGTATATTTATCTATTGGCCGACACCTTTTATCGAGAACTCAGTTTCCAAACAAATAACTGGTCTTTGCCGTTTTGGCGCTGCTGCCAGCTTACATTTTTTTTAAGGTGGCTATAGGGGCACAGGAGGCATTAAGCTTGGAACCGCTCCCGACCGCTGGGAGGAGCAAGCAATCACAGCACCAACCCTTCTAGTCCAGCCTAGTAGGAAGAACCCCTTCACCCTCTCGTCGCAATTATTCTTCTCAATAAAGCAACTTTGCACGGGTTGAGTTCCAAGTAGCGTGTGTGACCAGGAAATCAGCGGTGGCTTTTTGGATACCACTGTTTTTTGTGACAGCTTGCCTTTGCATTTCGATGACAATATTATTGAGTGCTCGGCCGAGTTGAATTTTATGTCATACTTTACCTTTGACTATACCTTCACTTTCATTATGTTTCTTGTTGCAGCTGACATAAGAAGAAAGGACAGTGAATACGTTTTCGAAGCAGAGCTATTGATTGTGGTCGATTCTGATTACCGGTCTCACTTCAAACACGAAAAAGAAATAATAGAGTATTTGGCGATGTGCGTGCAACTGGTAAGATATTGGTCAGAGCATTCTTAATTTATATTTTAGTAGCTTCAGGCGGATAATTAGGGTCAACCCATTTCCATACTGAAACATTAAGTAGTTCGGATTAGTTTTTATTTTCGTCCTGTGCGTCAGACGTTTCAGTTAAATTGCAAATAGATAGATGCAACTAGCTTGTTTAAACTGCTTGCAATTAAGGTCATTTATGTTTCTGTACTTCGGACATGAGAGGAAAACTTCTGTCAGTCACAACTCAAACTAGTCAGACAATTCAATCATTCATTCGTTCATTTGTTTATTTTCTGTGCTCATGAACAGCTTGATGCCTTGATAATGATGCACAACAAAATGTTCACAGGTTAGTTACAAAAGTCTTAAAAGCTACGAAATTCAGGTTAAAAACATCAATATCTGCTCCCCTGACGGCATTGTAGAAGTTTTGTATATGAATCATGGGACTAGTTGGATGATGTGACAGATACTCAAAGTTGGAGAAACCCGCAAAACTTGACTCGGAACGTGAATATTAATAGCAGATGTGAGATCTGGGCAATCAATTAATCCATGAATACATTTGTACAGCAAAACAAGATCGTGCTCACGCCGTCAGGAACTCATAGTAGGGCATTTGCACCGTTCCAACAGTCTTGCATAAGAATAATAAACAGTACGACCAATGTAACGATCGTAAACAATTAAAAAAAAACGCTTTCGAACATTTTCAATTATCTCTTAACTCCTAGAACTAATACAACTCCAGACTACAGAGGAAAACTCCAACATAGTCCGGATTAACGAGAAGTATAACCGTAGAATACAGGTTGATGTGGAGAACTCACCCGTTTCTTTTCTAACAGACAAACATAATCCTGTTGTTTAACACCTAAGACCCTTTTGTGTCTGTTCCTTCGACTAAGAGTATATTTTACATTTTCTGTATTACAGTCTCAGGTGTTGAACATCAAGATTAGCTACCACCAGCTCGCCTGCGCACTTACAGTTTTCTCACACAAAATGTTTTGTAAGTTTAGGCATCAAGCAATGCTATAAATAAGTTTTTCGAATTGAAAAAAACACAAAATCGAAGCAATGTTCTAGCAATGGACTTCCTAAATTATTGTTTTAGCATCATTAGTTGAAAGTACAGCATATCAATTTTAAAAGGTAATGTTGCATTCTGATTGAAAAGACGAATTTTGAAGAAGAGCAAGTTTAGAAATAAAGTAAGGCGGTATACTTTGTAACTACCTGCTGGTATTTTGCGATATATATTTCTTTATATCTGAATTTAATAAAAGAACTTACGGCACAATTTTATTTTTGTAAAAATTATAATTTTTGTTTTTCCCATTTTTTTAACTTTGCAGGTAAACATTCGCTACGAAGACACGAAAGAACCAACGGTTCAATTCCTGCTGACTAAAGTTGAAATAGACGTGCGTGTTCGCCTATACTGTATATATAATCTAATTTATTCGAGTAATTGCATTAATAGATATTATTGATATTGGTTTGCAGGGGTTTCACTTCCCCACACGATTTATGGACAGGATGTGGACTGCCGAACCTGCCCTGGGAAATTTTACGCTGAAGCAGTTCCTACGCTAGAAGCAGTTAAATCGTATTATGGACACAGCAAAGACCAGGATATTACCGTCCTTGTCACATCGTAAGTGCAAGCTATTAGTGCCGCATTCTCTTGTAGCCTAACAACCGGAACTTAAATCAGAAAACGTAACGTATTCAATTGGAGATTCTACGAATCAACTGATGGTGCCCACAGCACCATTGTTGATGCCATGCACACCACTCAAGCTTCCACTAGTGCTGAAACTATAAGGACACTGACCAGTCCTAACCTTTTCCTCCGGTTCCTCCGCGGGCCCCCGAGACTTGCCACCCAATTGGTGATTTCTCTGTTAATACTTCACCTTTTTACGGAACGAAACAGTACTCGATCTCAATGCACCGTCTGTCTCCAGCACGCAAATACATGAAAAATTCTCCTGACAATGTCGCACTTTCCTCGCTCATCGAATCTGGCACGGCGTTCATAATCGCGCTCACCGGAAAGTAGCTCAGTACCGCTATTCCCATCATCGTCCCCTTTGCATCAATTACCCATTTTTCTGTTAATTTCAATAATTTTAAAGTAAAATAAGTGTGGTATTTGTTCGCTTTGCATTATTTGTTTATTATGCTTTAGTTTTAACCTTAAAATATTGTGCACTACTTGTTGCGGCCAGTGAAGCAACAACATAATTTCATTTGGTCTCAGCCTTTACTTCTTTATTACAACCTATTACTCACCTTTGAGTGCCCAACGACATCTGAAAATATTATTCACTTATTACTAACAATTGAATCTTCTGTTTCGTACATAATATATTTTGACGTGCTTTTCCAGCGTGCCACCTAACACTCAACGCCTTCTCCGCTCAGGTACAGAAGAAACAAAATACTGCCAGCAAGCAGATAAGTTTAAAAAAAAAGCAAATTGTTGTGTGTATGTTTATACAGCCGAAAGTCGGTCTGCATCAACGGGCGCCTGATGTCTCAACTGTAGATGAGCAATTCAGTCAGTGCGGTACTATAGCTAGCCTCGGGTCCTTAACGTGCACCCCGCGGTAGTGATGCACGACCGCACGCCGGTAAGATGCTCATCCCAATCGAAATGGCAAGGGGTGGCGATTAAACTTAGGACTCCACACTTCTGCAGCGCGAGCTTTCGCTCCCTCCGAGCTGGTGTGCACTAGCCCACTCAGCCACCAATGCTTTTTTTTTTCTCCTTCCTTTTCTGCAACACAGACAACGCGCGTCAATGCAGTTTAAAAGATGCGCTGCAGGACTTTTGCAGGGCACGTTGAAAGGCTACAATTTACAACAGCAATTAACACAGAATGGGCCACCAATCCCGCGATAAGTTGTTACAATGGAGCCAACTTGGACACCGTGTTTTTTTGTTTTATAAGTAGTTTCAGCATGGATTCATGTCTAAAACGCACTAAAACTGAATCTTATTCAAAACAATTCAACTTGGCTCGGTCTTTCTGATAATCCCAGGGAGCACAGAACGCACCGCACGGACATTTTATGTGCGCTATCATTTTGTCTTGCTTGTTCACGGAGAGCTTCGGCGTATTATCACAATAATCAAGAAAGTGAAAATGTATTCACGAGTGATGTGTGCTACGGCTCACAAGCATGCTTTAGTCAGACTTTTCTCATAGGTTCTGCTTCTTTTGTGGGTGCGTGGAGGGCCTTGTATTTTCGGTGTTTCTTGGATTGCGAGGTACCCCTTGTGGTAAATGAAGTGTCCGCGAGAGCGTCAGGTTTATCGTACCCTTTACGCTTTTTATTGACTGATATGTGAAGTTGTGGCGTCATATTCCGTTGCGCTATCGCTTTGTGCGTTATGATCCACCCCGCGATGTGAATTCACGTGAAAGACTAGGCTTCGTCATACCGGAGCCAGCTGTACGCACTCGACGGTGGCTACAAAGTATGCTGGACAACGTATAGACTTGGGGCTGACATTCTCCTGGGGACTAATTATGCAGGGTTAACTATATCTCGCAGCCGACGCTTGCCTTTGAATACAAGTACGCTGAACTAAAGGCGCTGTCACATTTGCGACTCACAGCGGTCGCGCGACAGTTAGCGAATGGCACGAGCGACCACCCACGTCCGCAATACGGGCGACCGGCGAGTCGGACTCGCTGCTACCGTCGAGTCGCTTCTCGGGAGTTCTCGGGAGCCGTCGTAGATTCTGTCCTCGCCGAAACTCGCGTTCGGGTATCGCTGCGTTCCAATCTCCGTTGTTGCTTAGTCACACAGGCGTCGATTTCTGCCACGTAAGAAGTACTTCTTTATATTGTTGTGGGTCATTCGGAGAAAGATGCGAGAAATAAGTTCGTTAAAATTGGGGTAGGTCTCGTTATAAAGCAATTGGTATCTTTAATAGCGCTAATAAGAATCGCATCAGAGACCTCCGTGGCTCTGTACCTATATCGCCGCTAGTGAGAATCGGACTGCTCCGAAACGGAGATGGATCTCCGCTGGATTGGCAGATGGAAACAATCTTTAGGCGCCACACGTGACTTCCTAGGAGCTGCTGATTGGCTCAGTCGCAGGGCTACTTTGCGATCGGTTTAAGATATGGTCCGAAGCGACTGCCCCGAAGGAGTCTCTTATGTGATTGCGGCCATCGCTTTTGCGACAAAGCGTTGTCACGAGACCATTGCAACTTTTATGTTTCAACGAGCTTGAATTATTCAGGTAGAACACAATATCGCGCCAATATCGGTGTCAGGTCGAGAAAGGTTGTGCCGGCATCATTTTGATCCAGACTATATCCGTAAAATACCCGATGGGTCACGCCGACGTCGTCCTGAAATACCGCAACCACCTGCCGTTTTTCATTGAGTTGCTTAAGTGTCGTTTGTGAACCGGCGTTGCTAAAGAGGGATTCCGGTCGCCTGACCCACTAACACCGAAATTGAAACAAAACAAAAAACAGTTGAGAAGACCGACATTCGCTTACTTGTAGCACGAGAAGAAGAGACAAAGCAAGCAGAGGGATCTTAACTGCTCTACTCATCTCCCTCAGACCTTGCCTCTTGTGGTGAAGTTTTGAGTCTCTCATGTGGCAGTGAACAAACGCCACAGCCACTTCGAGCAAATCAGACGGAAGGATTGAAACACGTGGCAGCTTTCACCGACACACCTGAAAGTTACACCACGAACTTTCTACGCCCAATTGACACCGTACTCGCAGGAATGGAAATGGTAGAAGATATATCGTCTTCCTTGACGACATCGTGGTGTTTTCAGCTACTTTGACGAGCACTTTCGCGACGACTCCTAGCTGTTGTCCATGCCATACAGACCGACGGACTCACCCTCAGGCCATCGAAGTGTCGGTTCGCCTACGATAAACTGAAGTTCCTAGTCTACCATGGTTAGCGACGATGACTTTCGCCCAGACCCAGAAGACTATCGCCGTCCCTGCATTTCCAGCGCCCATGGCCAGCTTTCTCGGACACGCTGTTTTACTTCCCGATTCCCACGACAATGGGAAAATGTATTCTTTTGAAATGACGTAGAATATTGTATTTCTCACATTTCTCGAGTTTTATAGTGTGATCTCGTCCATATTGCCGCCCGCAGAGCCGAGAAAGCAACGCTCGGTCACGGTCTTCTAGAAGATTCCCATTCATTCTCGCACTAGTTGTAACTTTCCCTTTGCTTTGTTGTTCTCGAAAGTGCCAGTTCATCCTCGCCCCGAGCGCGCGACGCTCGAACTTCCTTCGCCGAACTTTCGAGATAGCGACGCACGGTAGATAAGCAGCTACCCGCGACCTTGTCGAGTCAGAGTCTCGCGCGCTCTCTGTTGTCGCCGCCGAATCGCCGCCTGCTTTTCTGCTGCCTCGACGCTCTTTCGTTCTTTACTTATTTTTGGTTGGCACAAGTTCGCCTATTAAACCGTTATTTTCGAGTTCACTGCTTCGTCTTCGTCGTCACCTCCGTTCGTGACATTTCTGGTGGAGGTGCGGGGTATGAAACCCGTGCAGCGTACCCCTACAAGAACTCGTTCAGCAAGCCCCATTTCCCGACGACCTTCCGTTGAAGACTCGGAGCATCGTGCCAGCCGCCGTCTTCAAGGGCAAGCTCCTGAACTCGGACCTCTCCCGGCGAGGACAAGGCAAGTGACAACGACGATGGCTTCCTCGACGGCGCAGACCACAGTAGCAGCCCCCGTCGTTTACCTGCCCGTCGCCCCTCGGACTCCGACGCCTTTCCACGGGGAAATCCACGAGGACGTCGAGGACTGGATCCAACATTACGAGCGCGTGGCACGCCATAACGGATGGACCGCCGAGCAGTACCTGCAGAACCTCTACTTTTCGTTGGAGGGTACTGCGAGGCACTGGTTCGAGAACCACGAGGCTGCGCTCACGTCGTGGGACGCCTGCGTCACCGAGCTGAAGCGGGCGTTCATGAATCAGCATCGAAGGCAGCGGGCCGAAGACCTTCTCCAGGCGAGGACTCAAGGCCCCAACGAAACGGTCACCAGTTTCGTTGAAGACATCCTCCGCCTGAGCAGCCGCGCCGACCCGCAAGCCACCGACGAGAAGAAGTTACGCTTCCTTATGAGAGGCGTGAAAAGCGAAATCTTCGGCGGACTTATTCGCAACCCCCCGACGACCGTCGAAGAATTTGTTGCCGAAGCAACAAACATCGAGCGGGCGTTAATGGCCCGAGCGCGCCACTACCATCGGCTCAGCAACGTCTCGACTTTGGCCTCGGCCCGCTCCGAGTTCAGCACTGGTGCCGACGAGCTTCGCGACATCATCCGAGACGTCGTCCGAGAGGAGCTCCGAAAGCTGCTCCCCGCTGCTGAGCGTCCGGCGTCGCTGTCAGTCGCCGAGATCGTGCGCGAGGAGGTGCAGCGAGCCGTCCAGCCGGAGTCTCCCGTCGACCTGCCACCACCGGAACAACCGACGGTGACCTACGCCGCCATAGCCAGACGACAGCCGCAAGCTCCCCGCCAAGCTGCGGCGCCACCACGACGTGACCCTCCAGCGCCGCAGTACTCCCAACGACGCGAAGATCGGCAGCACGTCCGACCAGAGCGACCCTCGCCGCGAAAAACCGACGTGTGGCGAACGGCCGATCGACGCCCGCTTTGTTACCACTGCGGGGAAGCTGACCATGTCTACCGCCGTTGCCCGTACCGGCAGCTGGGGCTACGCGGTTTCCACCCCGACGACCCGCGACCACGCTACGGCGAGCGACCCCGGGACATCGACGAATACCTCCGCCGGTCGCCATCCCCGGGACCGTCTCCCCGCCGCGGTTTCCGATCGCCGTCACCACAACGCCCTGCATCGCCTCATCGTAGGTCCCGCCGAGAAAGCCTGTCCCCCCTGCCTCGCCGGGAAAACTGAGTGCGGCAATACCGGGAGGTGGTATTGCCGATGACGAACGACGCCAATATCCTCCACAAACGTCGGAGGGCTCCCACACTAGCGACGAGACGGATAGGAACGACGGTTCTGCGACGGTGTCGAATAACCTCGACGTTACCATCGACGGCCACGACGCGAAGGCACTCGTCGACACCGGAGCAGACTATTCCGTTTTAAGTGGGAAGCTCTCTCGCCGTCTTCGGAAAGTGATGACGCCGTGGGATGGTCCGAAAATACGAACCGCCGGCGGACATCTCATCACACCAGTGGGAAGGTGTACTGCGCGCGTGAACATCCACGGAGAAACCTGCCCCGTGAAATTCGTCGTCCTCAAGGACTGTTCGAGAGACGTCATCCTTGGCATGGACTTCCTCTGTGAGTACGGTGCCGTGATCGACCTTGGCGCAAACAGGTTGACGCTGCGAAAGCCCGTTCTACCTCCGGAGGGACCCAAAACGACGCCAGCCGCCGTCCGAGTCATTGCGGACCACGTGAACCTGCCGCCACGGTCGAGTGTTCTTGTGCCCGTCGTGACCGATGCAGTGGCCCGCGGGAAAGTCCTTCTGGAGGGCAGCGTCCAACTGCTTCTCGGAAGAGGAATAGGCGTCGCAAGGGGCGTAACGGAGCTGCAGGATGGACGTACTGTGGTCCTCGTGACGAACTTTCGACCGGAGGCGCAGCACCTCACGAAAGGTGCCACCGTAGGACACGTTGAGGAACTCCTGGCCGACGCCGAAATCGCCGCGATCTCCGACGAGCCCTCGCCGTGTCAGCCGCACAGTACACCACCGCCGCAGCTCGACGTTAACCCCAAGCTCAGCGCCACGGAACGACGACAGCTCGGAGACCTCCTCGCCGAGTTTGGCGACTGCTTTGCGACGACGTCGAGGGTGCGCCAGACAACAGTTGCTAAACACCGCATCATTACCAACGAGGACGCGCTTCCTGTGCATCGGCCGCCGTACCGGGTCTCCCCAAAGGAACGAGAGGCCATTCAGGAACAGGTGCAAGAGATGCTGAACGACGACATCATTCAGCCTTCGAGCAGCCCGTGGGCCTCTCCAGTCGTGCTGGTGAAGAAAAAGGACGGAACGCTTCGATTCTGCGTTGACTACCGGCGACTCAACGCGGTGACGAAGAAAGACGTGTATCCGCTCCCCCGCATCGACGACACGCTGGACCGGCTGCGCCACTCACGGTACTTTTCGTCGATGGACCTTAAGAGTGGCTACTGGCAGATCGATGTCGACGAACGGGACCGAGAAAAAACTGCCTTCGTCACGCCCGACGGACTGTATGAGTTCAAGGTGATGCCCTTCGGACTCTGCACAGCGCCGGCAACGTTCCAGCGGGTCATGGACACCGTCCTGGCAGGCCTCAAGTGGCAGACATGTCTCGTTTACCTCGACGACGTCGTGGTATTCTCGGCCAACTTCGACGAGCATTTGCGACGCCTTCGAGCCGTTCTTGAGGCAATCAGGACCGCAGGACTCACCCTCAAGCCAACGAAGTGCCGGTTTGCCTACGGCGAACTGAAGTTCCTGGGCCACGTTGTGAGCAACGAAGGTGTAAGTCCTGACCCTGAGAAAACTCGCGCCGTAGCGGCCTTTCCACCGCCCACCGACAAAAAGGCCGTCCGACGATTCCTGGGACTTTGCGCGTACTACCGGCGATTCGTTCGGGATTTCGCAAAGCTTTCTGCGCCGCTCACGCACCTCACGAAAGACGCCGTGAACTTCGAATGGGGTGGAGAACAACAACAGGCATTTGACGAACTAAAGCGACGGCTCCAGTCACCACCGATTCTCGGCCACTTCGACCAATCAGCCGAAACGGAAGTTCACACGGACGCCAGTAATACAGGCCTCGGAGCGGTGCTGGTCCAACGACAAGACGGTGCGGAGCGCGTGATCGCATACGCTAGCCGGACGCTGTCGAACGCGGAACGCAACTACTCGACAACCGAGAAGGAATGTCTGGCCGTCGTCTGGGCCATCACGAAATTCCGCCCGTACTTGTACGGGAGCCCATTTCGGGTGGTCACCGACCACCACGCGTTGTGCTGGTTAGCGAGCCTGAAGGATCCATCGGGACGTCTCGCTCGGTGGAGCCTACGACTGCAAGAGTACGACGTGACCGTGGTCTACAAGTCAGGCCAAAAACACAGCGACGCCGACTGCCTGTCCAGAGCCCCTGTCGAGTCAGCTACCGGATGTGCCAAAGACGACGGCGACGACGACGACCACTTTCTTGGCGCGGTGAGCATTCACGGTATGGCAGCGCTCCAGCGGGACGATCCTGAGTTGCGTGCACTGATCGACCACTTGGAGGGACGAGGGGGTACGATTCCCCGAGCCTTCTCACGTGACCTGCCAAGATTCGCCGTCCGGAGAGGTATCCTCTACAAAGAGAACTTCGGGGACAGCAACTCGACGTGGCTCCTGGTGATTCCTACTAGTCTTCGAGAAGAGATCTTCCAAGCGTGCCACGACGACCCAACATCTGGTCACCTTGGCTACAGTAGGACTCTTGCACGGATCCGAGAGAAATACTACTGGCCCAAGCTCCCGAAGACTGTCCACCTCTACGTCCGTTCGTGCCACGAATGCCAACGACGCAAGAAACCGCCGACGAAGCCGGCAGGTCTCCTGCAACCGATCGCGCCCCCGACTGCACCATTCCAGCAGATTGGAATGGATCTTCTCGGACCTTTCCCACCGTCGACGCAGGGAAACCGTTGGATAATCGTGGCAACTGATTATCTCACCAAGTACGCCGAGACAAAAGCACTCCCGTCGGGGACCGCCGTGGAAGTAGCCAAGTTCTTCGTGGAGTCTATCGTCCTCCGACACGGCGCTCCCCAAGTCCTGATTACGGACCGAGGATCCTCGTTCATGGCGCAACTGACACAAGAGATACTCCGCCTGAGCCACACCGACCACCGCCGGACCACAGCATACCACCCGCAGACCAACGGGCTGACGGAGCGACTAAACAAGACCATCGCCGACATGATTTCGATGTACGTGGACGTGGAACACAAGACGTGGGATGAAGTGTTGCCCTACGTCACGTTCGCGTACAATACGGCGATTCAAGAAACTACCGGCATTACACCTTTTCAGCTGGTGCACGGCAGAAAGGTGACGACGATGCTCGACGCCATGCTGCCCCACGACCCGACGGACGACGGCACCGACGACGCCCAGCTGGTCACCCAACGAGCAGAAGAGGTGCGACAGCTAGCTCGCCTTCGCATAAAGAACCAGCAACGTGTGGACGCTGGCCGGTACAACCTCCGTCGCCGCGACGTGGAGTTCCAGCCCGGAGACAGGGTGTGGGTGTGGACGCCCATTCGCCGCCGCGGACTCAGCGAGAAACTGTTAAAACGCTACTTTGGACCCTACAAGGTCATCCGCCGCCTCGGGGACTTGAACTACGAGGTGCTCCCCGACGGAACCCGACCATCAGGACGCCGCCGACCACGACCCGAAGTCGTACACGTAGTTCGACTGAAGCCGTTCTACGCGCGATAGGATTGCAGCACCGCATGTTTATTTCATTTCACCGTAAAAATGTTTAGCCATTTCTGTTTTCCTTTCACGTTGCATCGGGACGATGCACTTTTAAAAGGGGGATAATGCCGCCCGCAGAGCCGAGAAAGCAACGCTCGGTCACGGTCTTCTAGAAGATTCCCATTCATTCTCGCACTAGTTGTAACTTTCCCTTTGCTTTGTTGTTCTCGAAAGTGCCAGTTCATCCTCGCCCCGAGCGCGCGACGCTCGAACTTCCTTCGCCGAACTTTCGAGATAGCGACGCACGGTAGATAAGCAGCTACCCGCGACCTTGTCGAGTCAGAGTCCCGCGCGCTCTGTTGTCGCCGCCGAATCGCCGCCTGCTTTTCTGCTGCCTCGACGCTCTTTCGTTCTTTACTTATTTTTGGTTGGCACAAGTTCGCCTATTAAACCGTTATT